>JAVQJG010282038.1:0-16022 GCA_036024015.1 Craterocephalus amniculus | reverse complement strand
GATAGATAGATAGATAGATAGATAGATAGATAGATAGATAGATAGATAGATAGATAGATAGATAGATAGATAGATAGATAGATAGATAGATAGATAGATACTTTATTAATCCCCCAAAGGAGAAATTATTGTGTCCAGCGACCCATTTCAGCATAAAAAACAAATAAAATGCATTAAGAATATAAAATACATAGCATGTACAGTACATGACAGTAAAAAGCGCAAACCAGTAAAAAGTATATGCGTATCCGTGCAGGTGGAGTGGGTCTAGGAGTGCACTCTGATTGCTGAGGGGATGAAAGATCGCCATGTCAGAATAGAAGAGATGGTGGCTGCGAAAATCGTTTCAGTGAAACCTTTGGATGGCAAACATTCTTGTGTCCATGATATATTTGCAATTGTCCAGCAAAAATGCTAATTTCCTGTCTTTGAATGTACAAAAAAAGCTTTAGAAAACTCCCCAGTGTTGTCTTTTCACAAAGTTGTTTAGAACCTGACAGAATTACTGATGTGATATATTTACTAATGAATGTGGTGACTAGATGTTGATGAACATTGGTGTTCAGACTGTTACTTTAGAAGTCTTGATAATAATGATAACGATAATGTGAATGAACTGAATGGGCTTCAATCCTTTAAAATATCAAATTAACATGGAAAAAATATCAAATTCACAGATTATCTGGCATTCCTTTCACATGGATTCAAAAAGTAGCAGCTGTTGATCGGTTCATCCTCTAATTCATTCCCCAGTTGGTTGGTCAGCCATTGTACACAGTGCTGTTACACTCATGACTATTCAAAAAGGTTAAGGGTTGTTTGTGGTGACAGAAGAGTTAGAATTTGTAGTTAATGTTTGGAATTTGTGTATATAGATACAAAAATACACATGTCAGCAGTGTCAGTTCTGTAGATTATCTTTTGAATGATTATTTTATGCAAATTTGGTAAATATAAATGGGTGCACATAGTAGCTTTGAGGTAATTTAGCTTTTCTTTTTTACAGTGTAGTGCATCAGTGCAAAGAGGTTTTCTGTAGTTCTGATTATACTGTGACACACTAATAGCCAATATTTCTACATGTTTGGAATATACTCATTATACAGCATGTATAAAAAAATAATATCCATGAGAGGGAACATTCAGACAGGGTCTAGGACCCTCAATGATACCCATAACATCTGAGGCAAGGGCACAACACAACGAATACCATCAAGACGATTCAGATGTTGTAGTTGTTCCTTTCAGTCTATAGATCATGTGCAATAGTCTGTCTTTCTTTCCACATTTTTCTCTGTTTGGAGGAGGAATATATTACAGCTTTACGGTTGTCATCACAATATGCCCATTTGTCAAACCAACCCACCTGATCTAATGGTAATGTAGCACATTTTTCACAGCACGGGAATGGGATGCCAGATGTGAGCGGCTGCTTAGACAGAAGGATGGGGTCGGAACTGGTGTGAAATTCATTGTGGGAAGATCAAGCAGATCTGTGGTGTCACCGTGCCTCTAACTAAGAAGAAAAAGAAGAGACAGGTGTCTTTGTCTGCAGCTAGTACAGTAATACAGGAGTGACAGAGAGAAAAAGAAGATGGGGGGGGGGAGGGGGGAAGGAGAAATACAAGCAGGAGAACACATTATTTATACAAACAATCAGCAACATTAAGCTACTGTATAGTTTACTACTAAAACAGACCTATTGTGTGTGAGAGATTCATCACAATCATGGAGAAAATACACAATTTATACAAACAATACATTTTTAGTTTGTGATGGTAACTGAACCACAACAAAGCAAAGCTGAATCTAATCTTATCTGAATCTAATTCACAACATGGAGATGATTTATCAGTGAGACAGACAAATTATTTAGTTGTATTCACTAGACAACTTCTTACCACTTTGTTCGTAGTAACTAATATTGCTAAAGTTTCTCACAAATCCCTGTCACAATGATGGACCTCCCGCTCGCTGTACAGTAGATTTCAATCCCTAACATCAGTTAAATTTGCATTATGGACTCTGTTTTAGTGCTGCTTTCCTTTATCGTCTCTTATGGAGGAGTCCACGCATGCTTTGTGCCTCACTTTTCAAATCACATTGGAATTTTTTTCCTTTTAACGCTCTAGGCTTTTAAGAGCTGTATATAGAGATAATGCATAATGCAGAAATGCATAGCTGTGGTAAGGAACCTTCACATGCTGTGAGTCAAATATTTTGAGTTACTGATATTTTGAGTAATCCAAGCTTGTATGTTTTCCGTTACAGTTTCCACAGATTTTCAGGTTTACTCAGCAATTAAATTAACAAATCTCTTACTTAAATTATAAAATAGTTGCCTTATGTACAGTAACAGGGAGAACTGCACCTGCTTGATTAGCGTCACTGATGTCCCCAAGAAGCAGAGGACCAGGGGACCTTCGAAACTTTCCATGATTGGTTTCCAATTCATTTGTTGTTGTCATCGTTACTTCATAACTTCTGTGAAAAAAACTGTTTTTAACTTGTCTCAGTGTCCCACTTAGCAATATTAGGTTGTGATTATTTGGTAGTTTGAAAGACATACCACTCCCCCCAAACCTGGGGTTAATAGATACTCCTTTCCCGTTCATATCTGTATGATAGACATGAAGCGATGTATAGCTAGATAAAAGTTATCCTACTTCTGCACCACCTCAGCTAGCTGTTCATTCAAACAATCCAGTTAAACTTGTTGTATATTTTCTGTCAGCAGAAACGTGGAAATGAGAACCTTGTGCTTGATATTTTTTCACACTAACTATGCCCACTTCAAATATCTGAACAATAATAATAGTTTGTTAGACACCACAAGCCCAGATGTATTGAAAAGAAGGTGCAAGAAAGGTGCAAATTCAAGAAAGCATAACATCATACTTTTCTCATAGGCCTGTAAGTGAGAGAGAAGACATTTCTCTGTTCTTACAAAGCAAAGACCTTTAGGGAAAAGCTAAGAGATCGATGGATTAAGACACCCTAATAGATTAAACTAGCTGTCAAGTCTAAATGCCAAGAAAAGCTAACGTGGCGCTCTAACTTTTAGCTTCAAGTATATGGAGTCAAAGTTTTTTGCCTCCTTTTTTGTACTTACCAAGCAGGCAAATAACACAGGGTACAATAGTTTATCCTGATAGATGTTTACACCTCCACTACAGCATCCTTGTTTATTCACAGTTGTAGAAAGAGTGTTTTTTTTAGCTATTAACTAAATAAAGATGCAGATTTGTTAGGATGATTTGAAAATCTTGAGTTTATACTATATATTTTAAATTTCAGGATTAGTTTTACACTAGGAAATAATCCTATCAAACATAGTGTGTTGTTTATCACAGAATACTTTAGGTCAAAGTTACCAAGAACATTTTAAATCCTTAAACATTCACACAAAGTAACACCTGTTGTGTTTCTGGAAAGATTGTATTTGTGTACAAAGGTAATTATACAGAAATTGACAATTAAAGAACGTTCCAAGACCATTGTCTAAATTACCAGATATAAACCTGCATGCTAGCAAAGCTTCTCCTGGCATCCCGTTACCCATGTTTTTATGCCATGTTTAGACGGCTTCCTTGGCGTATACCATTTGAGAGTGTTGTGTCCCTCCTGCCTTTAATAAAGAAGACACTCATGCAGTAGTTCCAAACCTCGGCCAATTTCTGCCAGTTTGTCTTAATGATGATGACCTGGTCCTGTATCATGCCAGTCAAAGCCAATCATCCTTGACAATATGAAATTTCAAGTGACATTTTGGCCCAAAAAAGTCAAAGTCAAAATCAAAAGACCCTTTGATGTCTGAATTGTTTCCTTCGAATTTTCTTTGAAAATTTGTTTCCTCTCAAAGTCTGTGATGTTAACCACTGGTTTCAGTAGAGTCAGTTTGGGGTATATCATATTGGTATTACCTGGGGTAATCCTGATGAATGTTTCAACTAAAAGGCTACCTTGAGCTTCAGGTGTGCATGTGCGCATACATGTGTCTTTCTATCTAACAAATGAGGAGGCAACTTAGTTTGGTACTTGTAGCCTCCCCATTCATTTCTAATGGCTAGTCTGACTTGGGCGGTAACACCATGAGTGTAGGAAACTTGAAAAAAAAACATACAAAATTGTGAACAGATTGATCAAATCTGCTTCATATGATGAAATCCTCTTTGAATTGTCTTGAAACTTAAACTTGCCTTTGTGGACAAAGTCATGGAGTCATATACCATTCGGACCACATAAACTCATTTCTTGGATATAGTACTTTGACATTTTGAACACTTCCAAGTACATCAGATGAAAGTGACTTTGTAAATGATCTGAAAGTGGTCCAGGTATTGATAGTTTGGAATTTTTCTCTCAAAAAATATGAATTAAATTGCATAACCAGGAAACCGTCCGAGTGTCAATTAAATGTGGAAATTATTGTCAATGGCAAGACTCCATCAGGAAAAGCTAAACAGTCAACTGCTCTTATGATAAGCTGAAAGCTCAATGAAAAGTGTTGCTTTTTATTAGTGAAGTCTATGTTACGGGAATAAAAGCCAGAGGAAGCACAAAAACATTATTTGAGAGTTTTAGGTACTGTATTTACTTTTTTCTCATCTTTATTCCATATTTTTATTTTTTATACTGGATCATTAATTTTTACATTTTTTTTCTTTTTTTTTCTTTTTTTACCAGGGTTTGTATAAAAGAGAGTAGCATTGTCACAGCCAGTGTCAAAGACAATGAAATTACAGCTTTCTGTTTCCATGGTGCAGACTCATAATTGTAACACATTGCTGTTTTCATCACATAAAGTGTTAAGAGGTCATGAACATTTCACATTTCTCTGTGAGAACAGTCTGAATTGTCCAATAGCCAGTCACAAACCATCAAAGTACAGTATGTAATTACTTGGTTTTGTAACTGGTATTGTGCTGTTTACCAGAAAAGGCAACGTAATTCCCCTTTGTACAAAATCACATGCTCACCTCGAGGTGGTCTGTTGATAATTGACATATGTGATTCAGAAAAATAAGATCTTTCTGTCAATCTATCTATGTATCAATCTATCTATCTATCTATGTATCTATCTATCTATCTATCTATCTATCTATCTATCTATCTGTCACTAACAGCAGGTCAGTTTGTAAATCAAATGTTTGGCCCCTAAAAGCAAATAAAAGCTATTAGAAGAAAGGGTTCCACCTCCAGTTTGGATAAAAAGTAACCATAACCTTTTAAATAATCATAATTTAAAAGTAAAAATGCTGAAATATGTGCTAACAGGGTGTAAAACGGGGGGTCAAAGTCTTTTCCATCACACCTGAGTCCGATGGCTGAACTCCCTCAGCTGCACATCTCTGTAGTTCCAGGTCGTCTCATCTTCCTGAGCACAACACACCTATTAAATATTTTCAAATATTTAGTAGGGCAATATTCAGTGGGCAAAGGTCATACAATAAAGATTCAGATGCAGGTATCAACCAGGAAATTCCTGGGAGCTTACATTGGTTACCCGGTGGTGATTGTGTTAGCAGCAGATCGACAAATCCATGGGCGTAATACGGAGGGTAAGTCATCATGCCACTACGAATTGTCTTCTTACTTTGTATCAGAGTCGTCTCGTCTGGGAGCACGCCCCCTTCAGCTCATGGTGGGAACTACATCAGAACCACATGACCCTTTAAAGTTTATGAAATAAATATTTTTAATTCATGCATTTTCATCTATTCTGTTTTGTTAACTGAAGGGAAAACTCCCAAGCAGTTCAATAATTATTTCAGGAAATTTATCTGATGACTTATACAGAACCTGTAAGTCTAAGAGTCTCCACCTTCCTACATCTCATCCATCCATGATCGTCTTGCAATAATAAATGTTTTTAGACATGCCATTGTTCATCAGTGTAAAAGCTTTTAAGATATCATTTTCTTTTTACCTTTTTTAGCTTCACTGTATCTAATGTTATTGTTTTGTGATTTAATTATGTTTTAATTGGTTTTTGATGGAAGCTTTTGATAAACTAGAGTGGTGTTTGGCCTCTTCCTGCACTGTTTTCTAATCTTTTATTATTATCAATAATAATAATAATAATAATAATAATGATAATGATAAATGTAACCTCCTGTAATTGTTCTGTTGCTCTCCCGTATGTCTTTTTGAGCCAACAGTCAGATGGAGACACATCTACTTAGTGTCTTATTACATTTATTTTTACTATTTCCACCTGTTCTTATTCAGGTCCTGTAAAGGTGAGAACATGTTACAAACTGGATACAACTGGATCTAAAGACATACTACTGAATGACAGCTGATCCAGCTTCATCCCGTCTCCTCTCAGAGATTCCTGCAGACGGTAAAAGTCAGGCTGGAGCTGATTCTCTGTATCTGCAGAAGCAAATGTAAACCTGCTGGATTACAGCTGGAAGGCTAATTTACAATAAATGAAACAATAAAAAGATCACACACTATTAAAACAATAAGAACCAAAATAATGACATTAAGATTTTAAAAGTAAAAAAAAATCAAATGACCCATTCAGAGTGGCCACAGAGCTGCTTTGTCTTAGCCAGCACTAAAGTTCTTTTCTAAAAACTGAAAATGTGCAACAACCTCTTATTGAGATTTTCTCTATTTGAAGGGAAATATGACCTTAGAGATATTTTTAACCCTGTGCCAAATGCAAAAAAAGGCTCAAACGGAGACGTGTATTTGCTGTAAGAGTTTCGTTTTGGAACAAGGCTGATTTAAATTTACGTTTGTGTAATTCTCTGATGGTTTTTATATGCATGATTGTCTAATATTGTTTGGAAAGCTATAAGTACGAAAGACAAAAAAATGAAAAATAGAAAAAAAAGTGAGCCTTTTACTTTTATTTTATCGATTACCTTTTGGTGGACTAACAGGGTTTTTGTTGCTGTAGGACAGGCATAAGCTTTATCCTTTTCAGTCATTGTCATTGTATTTGTAAAGATTAATGTTGTGTTTGTTGTTGAGTGAATAAACTAAACTAAGAGTGGTAGAATATTCCAGAATGCACCACCCTTCACTGAAAGTGTATTTTGGTTGGTTTCTTCTGTGGGGAATTTCACAGTCCCCCCCTAGAAGAAGCCGAGTTTCCTGTAAATTAAACCGAAACCTGCAAATAAAATGTGTCTGAAGCAGTACAATCATTTACTTCATGTGGATATGTTACAGTTTGGATCAAAACCATCAACCTAAGTCTGTCAGACGTCTCTGGAGTCACCAAGTTCACATTCCCAGCATCATGATGTGTCGGTAAACAGCAGCGGCTTTGCTAACCCTGATGAAGAAAACAGTTTATTTGCTTTGATGATCAAATGTTTATCATAGTTTTCTTTATTCATTTAGTAAAGAGAAGTATAATTAAGGTAAAAAGCATCTTGACAGCAGCTGTACAGTTAACATTTATCACCACGCTTCACAATAATATCACATTTACATAAAATATACTCAAAGTCTCATAAATCACCATCAGTGGACGTAAATATGGAGGCAAACGTGCCCATCTTCATGTTTTTATCATTAAGTTATACATTTACTGAGATAATCTCTTTTTTATGAACCAGTAAAAACAGCTTCTCAGAGAAGTCATGACAGTTTTAAACCTAAAAATAAACCTTTAATAAAAGCAGCTGCTGTTGTGTAAAACGATTCCTGCTCTTCTGTTAAAGAAGGAAACCAACCGTCACTGAAATGAGCTGAAACTGAAAAAGTAACAATAATATATGAAATAATAAACATTTTATGAAAATCATGACGTCGTTATTGAACAGTGGTTCAGTAGAAGTGGAACTCTCCATCAGACTTTACACCTGTCCACAGGTATTCTGCCCTCTGCTCAGCAGATACCTGCTCCCATTCATCCAGCTACGCATTATTTTTTAAATCATTTTTTTCAACTCAATTAAATTAAAGAACAATGTCTTACTCCAGTAAATTAAAATTTAGCAAATTTAAATGTGTCTTCTGTGGGATGAGCAGCACGGCTAAACGTGTCTGCCCTCATAGAAAACCACATGTGAGCCACGTTTGTGAAAACACATGCAAAACACGTGTGCTTACGACATTACGACATTATTATTTGAACAAATAAGACATGTGAAACGTGTGATTCACACATGAAAACCCCACAAACATCTGTAGAACACGTGCAATTAACATTTGAACCACATATGAAGGAATCTGTGAAACGTGTGTAACAAGGTAGCCATGACGATGTTCATATAAAACACTGTGGCTGTTGACACAAGAAGATGCTATCAGAGGACTGGTTCAGCTTCTGAAGGCTCTGCCTATGGACCCCTCACTGCATCTTTTCTCCCATAATTCATTGCAAACAAGACGGAAGCAGCAGCAGAGTGAAGGAATTGTAAATATTTCTTCTTTGACTGGAGAGCCCGGACAGGATATAAAAAGAAATTTTGTTTGTTAAACTGTAGCATATTATATGTCATATTTGTGGATTTGTAAGGGATCAATGAGGTTTTTACCATTTTTTTTTCTTTTTTCCCACTAAAAATAGATTTTAACATGCGACTTTTAGCAGACATTTCCGGCTGCATCAGAAAGAGTTACTGGCAAAAATCTGAATCTGCACTATGGGAAGTTCTGACACTATTGGCTGTCTCATTTCAGGAATGAGTTATCGGCTTGGAATAGCGCCGCCTGCAGCTAAGTGTGCGGACCCCCAAATGAGACAGACCTCATAGTTGTAAGAGAGGAGGGACAAATATCACCATCCAGTCTTTTCATGCGGGCCATTTAAAATGATTGGATGCTGTTTTTTCAGTCCTGTCCGTCCCACAGGGAACTTAAATAGTTTATTGTGTGTTAAAGCATCTAATTATTTGGCTTTAGTTAGGTTGTAAAGAAGATTTAAGGTAATTTAATAAAAATGTTCTTTGAAAACATCTCCTTTAAACTGGGAGCCGGAGCTCTGACCAGGAGAACCGAGGAGAGTCTCTCCATCATTTCGGGCCGCACAGCGTCATCACACCGAGGTTTAATGAGCTGCAGAGATCTTTATTTCAGCAGCCATGATCCAGAAAACTAACAGCTGACATGCTGCGAAAGCAACAAAAGGCAGTTGGTGTGCCGTTCATTCATAAAACAGCTTTAACCGAACCATCACTTGCATGTTGTAATGTTTTGATTATGTTTGAGAACATAAACACACACACTTAACACACTGAATCAGCTGCAGTTTAACATTAAAGAGGCTCATTAACGCATTTTTAAAGCCCAGGTTTGATTTTACAGACCTGACTGCATCCTTTTTTAAAGCTCTGTTACATATTTAGCTTGAGTTTTTCTCTGCCATGAAGAGTTTGTAATTCTAATATCAGCAGCAAGAATGATATCAGATATCTGAGAGTAGTTGTGATTCTTACTCAGATGGAAAGTGTGAGTGTGCTCCCTGCTTCTTTTCATTCTTATTGATGTTCATCTTCTTTCTCTCATTGTTACTGTATGCATTTTAAATGTCTGGAGAGTCATTTTAGAGGTTTTCTTTCCATTCAGACTCGTGGGTTTCACATCCTCCAAACTTTAAGGTTAGAAGGAGTGTGAATCATGAAAACAAAGCGGTTTGTGGTGGAATCGGAGATGTTAAAAGACGTGAGGAGCTGCAGCTTCTCCTGGAGGTCACCGCCGCTCAGGGTTTTCTCAGAAGGGAAATTTCACCTGCGATGAATTCATGCTGCAATCCGACGGAGGCTGGCTGTGCTCATCTTTTCTTCCTGTGTTGGAGGAATGTGTGCTCACTTAAAAACGGCCCTGAGACGTTTGCGGTTTTCGCTCACATCTCTGCTGAGTCACAACACAAAGTGCAGAAGACGAAGATTCCCTGCTTTTAGTGCCACATTCCTGCTATTCATCTGCAGAGAATCATCATCTTTAGGGACGAGAATTCAGTGGTTCGATTCCCTGGAATCGTTTATCTGTCTGTGTTTGACTCAGTGGATTCTTTAAAAAGGCAACTGAAACTCCTGGAGACCAATAAAGCATCCATCCATCCATCCATCCATCCATCCATCCATCCATCCATCTATCTATCTATCTATCTAGGATATCTGGGGGTTAAGGTGGGTCCATTCCCATCCCGAGTCACAACCTTCAATCCCACGTCTGTGGAACGTTGGGCTAACTCTGATCCCTTGCTTGTCATACCGCCCGGCTCTGTGTTTTCACCCGGCATCAGAAGTGTGGACCACCTACATCTGGTCTGCGCTGACCTGGATTCTCCTTCCACCTGTCCAGCAGCCCGTGTCAGGATTGTTCCAGTACGCTGCTGCAAGGCTCCTCCGACTCCGCAGGCACCTTCGCCCAGACATCGCCTTCCAGCCCCCCGGAGTCCATCGTGGCTCCCACCATATTTTCCATGTCAACGATCCTTTCGTATCAGATCAATCTGGTCCATCACTGGTCGAGCGTAGAATCTCTAACGCGGCTGCTGAACACCGTGTCCTAACCAGCCTCGCTAGGTCGGCTAAGACCTGAGCAGAAGCCCGCCAGCAGCAGACATGATGTTCTGCTTGTGTGGATCAGTGCCAGATGAGTCTTCCATGCTGGCCTCAGCCTCCCAGCAGACCTGGGCCTGATTTCCCTGCAGATGCACCAGAGTTCCACATGTGATGTGGTTTTGCTGTGCTGGAACTCTGCTGTGGCCCACAGAGGCCTGCAGACATGTGTGTCATTGCATCACATGGCAGTTTGCCGTGCCGCCATGGCCACACACACTGGTGAAAACTCACCATTCGCACAACTTTTAATCACAATCTTGTCCTGAACAGCTGGTGAAATTTTGGAAGCCGTACGATCATGTCCCTAGGAGGAGATGATTAAATTCCATTGTGTACAAAAACGCCAAAATGGCACTTTGTCCCTCAATAGTTTTTTCTTTTATCAGACAATTGTTTGAGAGAAAAAGTCTACAAAAAAGGTTGCTTCTCATTCACATTCTTTGGCTTTTTTTTTTTGCCCCCCACCCCCCACCCCGCTTGCTGCGATCTGTTCCCCTGGGGATCCAGGTGTGCTCTGTTATCTGCAGCATCCTAGATCACATCTCCAGTATCTGCTCCTGTCCCATGGAGACCTGCAGGCCCTCCAGCTCCTGTACTGGCCCTGGGGGACCCACAGCCACAGGTCCACGGCCCTGCCTGCATCCTCAGTTACCTACGAGCAGATGACATAAAAACACCAAACACAAGTTAAACAAAATGAAATGTTGGGAGTTCTATAACTTACAATTTTAAGTTGGATTACTCCAACTTAATTTTGGTTATCTGTGTCCATGATTACTAATAACAGACTAATGATATCGGCCCTGACATCCGTAGGCCTCCATTCCTGAAGACCTGAGCCTTCCTCCTACTTCCTTCTGTTTGGCATTGCTCCGTGTGAAGCTCCAGATGTTACCTCCTCCAGGACGAGGAGGCACGGCTCTGTCTCAGGATGAATAAAGGCTTCTCTCAGAGCATATAGAGGTGAACATAATGTACTTTATGATGAACATCTGTGCAGTAGGATGAGACCAATGTCGGACTATAATATGCCAATATTCTTTATAGCTGTGGTAATATCTACTTTAATAAACCATTTGGGCCCAGCCCAAGCATTCAAGTACAGTGTTCCCTCCCCTCCTCCGTCTTCTGCCAGATGCCTCACATAAGATGACAGGACCATTACTTTCTCCATCTTGCTGTGGGTTGCCATGTGTCAGAGGCAGCAGAGAGAGACAGCAAAGTGCCTGTCAGAGCAAGGGTGGCCTTCACAAAGTGTCCCCAATTAATTTAGGCCAATAGAAAGTGCTGATCCTTGTCATTGCCATCTGGAGTATGTCCCCCCGGTACCTGAATAGTGAGACGATTACAGAGTCGATGGGGAAGAGGGAGCTGGACGAGGGGGAAAAGGCTCAGGACCAAGAAATGTCAGGAAGCGAAGAAGAGAATGTGTTTTTAACTGCCTTCTAAAGTAGATAACCTGCTCTTTAACCCGCCTCCGAACATAGATAACCTGCATTTTTACCCGCCCTCTAACTTAGATAACCAGCATTTTAACCGCCTTCTAACATTGACAACATGTCTTTTTACCTGCCTTCCAATGTATTCCTCTGATTCTCATCATGGTGGAACGGGAGATTCTCATCATCATGGTGGAACGGGAGATTCTCATGATGGTGGAACGGGAGATTCTCATCATGGATGTGATACTATCATGTCAACATGGAGAAGAACCTCTGAGGAATGTTTCAATCACCTGATTGGATGTGATGTAGCTCAAGAGACATCACCAGGAAGTAAAAAGGAGATCTGACCCGGTACTAGAAGGCTGATGAGGAGGACATGAATGGAGTGAGGTTACCTGATGTACACCAGCAGCTTGTTCCCCATCACCACGTCCTCATCTGACCAAGAAAAAAGAAGTTTTATGTTTTTATAAATATCTTCAATCTGACTTTTCCACCAGATCTAAAGGAAAACCTAACATCCAACCTTAGACTGGTACTTTATAAAACATCATGTGTTTATTTTTATATATATGTCTGTGTGTGTGTGTGTGTATGAGTTTTTGTATGTGTGTGTTTGTATATTTATGCATGTTTGTGTATATAAATATACATACATATACATGTATGATAGATAAGTTTCTTGTGTGTTAATTATGAACTGTACCTGTCAGGCTCCGCCCCTCTTTAACTGTGGGACCAATCATTGCAAAGAGTTTCTGAAACATGAAGCAGATGTAGGAGAAGATGGCATGTTAATCAAAACTCTTAAAATGACATTTCACACTAAATCCTGCTAAAATGAGTTTTCTCTGGCATCATGTGAACATTATCAGCTCAGCACCCAGATGTGGGACCTGCTGACATCCTGTCCTGCCTTCAGGCCGCCGGTCCTGCTGGTGAGGTTTCATGATCCACGTTAACGGGATGAGGATGGCGCAGAACTCACCTCCATTGGGGTGATGTAGTCATTCATGCCACGGTTAAAGACGTAGATCATTGCATCGTAGAGCTGGTTCTGCCAGCACACCTGGACCACCTTCACACAAACACATGTTCACATTAAACATACATAAATATTAAACATAATTAAATATTAAACACACATAAATACTAAACATGAATAAATATTAAACTTGAATAACCCTGAAGGTTAGACCAGCTGTCCATAAACACACCTGCTGTATGTCCAGGCTGGTGACGTCCAGATGGACAATGCATCTCTCCAGGCTGTCCATCATGCCGTTGTCATGGTAATGAGCGAGGAGGTCCTTCATGACGGGGGTGGGGAGGTGTCCGAGGCGGTTGGTGATGATGTACGCCTCCAGAGACTCCAGGAAGACCCCCTTAGCAACCGTGTTCTCCAGCAGCCGGGTGTAGAGCTGGTTGAACAGCAGCTCCCTGTGACCGCGCACACACACACACACACGCACGCATGCATGCACGCACACATGCACATATGTCACCAGGAACCGTGAGAACCAGCAGGTCTGCCCCCCAGGATCTGGACTCATGAACAGTTTCAGATCTTCCTGATTGGTCTAAGTCACCAAGGGTGGTGTTTTCATTGTGTGTGTGTGTGTGTGTGTGTGTGTGTGTACTCACGGCCTCTGCAGCAGCAGGCAGTAATCCACCAGAACCGGAACCACCTCCTGAGAGAGGACCAGATCCCATCAGAACCATTCTCCCTGGGTTTTACGGCTGATCCTGATTCCAGGCCTTACGGTTCTTTTTTAAGATGATGGTTTTTCAACCCCAGATTGAGGGAAGAATTTAATCAGAAACCACATTTTCTGCACATCGCATGTTTGCATGATTCATCCAGCAGGACCATGTTTGACCCAGCTGGAGATGAAGCGCTTAGACCTGGAATCACGATGCAGCATGTTTTCATTTCCATGATCGAATCCAGCGGGTGAAATGTAGGCGCGTAGGCAGACTGGTTCAGTGTGAACACGGGGTTATGGACGCAGCTCCCAGCTTTGCTCTGGGAGGCAGACACACTCTCTACTTTTAAGATCAGACTTAAAGGAACAATGTGTAACTTTTGGCCAGTAGGGGTCCTAAACTTGTAACTTTTGACACAAAATCAGCCTAATACGAGTAAAACTGGATTATTTCTGGGGCCAGTTCAGTGTTTGACACATGTCAGCGCTCTGACGAAGCTGCCCTCTCCAGAAACCAGACATGCAACTCAGCATGAGCAGATCCGTCTCTCATGGGTCATGTGACCTGCAGCACTTTGCTCTTCAGCTATAAAACCCAGCGGGATGAGCTTCATGCTACTTTTTCTATGAAAGTCAAATTTGGACAAAATAAGAAGGTAAACACGGAGTCTGAGGAGAGATTACCTGAAAGTGCTGCTCCATCACCTGGATCTTGCCTTGCTCCGGACACTTTTTCAGAGCATGATCTGCGAACTGGAGAAGCATCTCGACCATCTGTGGAGGGAGAGAGAGGGCTTCAGCTTTCAGAGCACGTAGATGCAAACATGGACGGGCGTCTCCTCACACCTTATCACTGATGAGGCCTCTGCGTTTCCCCGGGTCTCCATGGAGACCTGCAACACATAAAACACACTCCCTTCTGTCAGAGCAGATATTCCTGATCAGCTTCTGAACATATGAGTAAGGAGGAGGTTTTAATCTCAGTAACAGGAGGATGGAAAGACGGTTCACCAGTCTGACACACTGGGATGAAGAGTTCTCATGACCTGTCACCATAAAGCTGCATGAACTCCAAGTCAGCTCTGGACAAATTAACTGGATGAACGCAGCAAAAGAAGTATGTTCCTGTCACAGAGTGAGTCCACCATACTGGGAGTACTGGGAGTAAAATACCATGTTTGTTTTATACTGGGAAGAAAACGTGCTCACATTCTGTTGGGAATAAAATAAGTAGTTTACTTTCTACTGGGCATCTGGACTCTTCTGGACTCTGGGTTGTTGTATTTCAGAATGATTTCTTCTTATCTTCAGATTATATTCCAGGATAATTAATGCTGCTTTGGCAAAAATAAAATAAATATAAATCACTGATTCCAAACCACACTTCTCTTTGTGTGTGCGTGTGTGTGTGCATGTGCGATGCAGATAATACACACCAACCACAGCCTTGGCAGTTCCTTCGTGGAAGGACCAGGAAAGAGAAAGAGCTTCTAAAAAATGCTCCTGCTTCACCAAGAAGTCGATCCGCTGCGAATAAAGAGCATCAGACAGGAAAGATGTTGAGTGCAAATCATTAAATCAGTTTACAAAACCAAAAATCTTCATTCAAATTGATCTTATGTCTAATATTCATGTTCTGTCCTATGCAGCGCTGTCCTGGGGACAATAAAGTGATGAGAAAGGAAACTTTATTTATCCAAACGTATCCAGTCCAGTCTGGGTGGATCACAGAAGATTAGTATTAAAGTAAAAAAGAAGAAGCTGGAAACCAACCTGAAGCCGGTTATAAACCCACATTGAGCTACTGGAGGCTCGTCTGCATTCATATTAATGAATGTGATTTATTCATATTCTTGGAGGTGAACCACGTTCTGACCTCAGAGTTCAGCCTCATTCAGCGTAAAAAGCATCTCTTTAACATTTAACCTGTGTGAATCTGCAGCATCAGACAGTTTCTCCGTCTTCTGTCATCATACCCACCTCCTTCCAGTTCCTCAGAGCCATAATGTGAGCCGACTGCAACACAAAAGCACAACAAACTGCTTACATTTCACACAGGATTTAGTCTCAGTCTTGCTTAGAAACAGTCTGCTGATGGAGACATGAGGTCAGCTATGCACGCACCCAGAAAGTCTCTTTATCACAATATTTTACCTGCATGCACAGCTGTATGTACATCCTTTCATATCATATTACTGGTAGATGTTACTATCATGAGTATGTTACGGTTACACTTGCATGGTTTATAGTGTTATACTGCATATTATCATTGTAAACATATTATACTGTATATTATATTATATTAATATATTCTATCTATCTATCTATCTATCTAT
>JAVQJG010282008.1:0-11576 GCA_036024015.1 Craterocephalus amniculus | reverse complement strand
TAAAATGAGTGAACTGAACTTTGAACTAGTTCATGTAGAAAATGAACTTTCCAACACATCGTTCAACATCACTGTAGCCGAACTGAGGCAAAACGAAAACCTCCCCACATCTCCGTCTGCATGACAAATATCAAGAATGTGTTTCAGAGTGTTAATCAGCATGAGAGTGAATAGAAAATGAAGGCACATCATTCTGAGGGTGAAGTATTGCTTTAAGTACCGATATACAACTAATATTTTGGTATTCTTAAGATTTTAGAGAAATTTTGTTCTGGTGCTACAACTTTTTGTTTTGTGCTATAAACCTCCAATCTTTGTAGCACCAGTGCTAAAAGCTTAAAAAGTTAACGTACAGCCCTGTAACGTAATAATATCTCCGGTGTTCTTCATTGTTCAGTGATTTTAGTGCAGGTCATACCTTTTTAAGAGTTCAGCATCATAAAGTTTACCTAAACATTGATTCAGTTTCATGAATTACCGCAGAGCAGCCATCAGTGTATTTCCTCTTTGGTTTACGCTTACCTTGTTATTAGTCCTCTTGACTAATCCTAACCATTTTCAGGTTTATGAGCTAGTTTTAGCGCTGAAATGCTTCATGAAATACGCTTAGGCGAAAAATATAGGAGTCCTTAAGTTAGGACCAACACACCCACTTTTTCTAGTGGCACTTTTTCATCCTGTTGGGACCAACTTTTAGCCCTAAGATTTTTTTGTTAATACAGGCCCTGATGTGCTTAGGATTTTATACGATATATGGATATTCATCATATGGATATATATGCATTATGTGTCAGAAGACTTTAAATTTTAATAAAAATAAATTAACATATCAAAAACATTTTTTCCTACATTTGAAAATGTAAAATTAAACATTTTGTGGAACCAGGAAAGTCATGAGGATGTCATGAAAAAGTTCCTCATTGACTTTACATTGCCCTCATTTTTCTGGCCCCCGCATATAATTTTGATCAATTACATGCCACCACCATGTAAATAAGTTGAGGGTGTCAAATACGTACTGTGTTTATTTCACATATTTTTGTGCAATCAGGTTACTTTTTGAGGGTGAACAGTGTTTTGAAAATGGGAAAAGCCTGACAACAATTATTTGTCTGAAATCAACCAACTTTTTTAAAATTCTTTATTTTCAAGAAAAAGGGACATGACATGTCACTGACATCAGTACAATATAGAAGTTTCAATTTCCCTTTCCCAAATTAAGTCTTGATATGACATGATGATATCCTCATATACTAGACAACAGGAAAAAAGCCTTAAGATTTTAAAGACCCACTAAATACCTTTTTGACTTTAAAACTCTGCTTTCCATACGCATTTGATGGTACGGTGACATCTATGATGTGCATTTATAGAGCCGTTGTGGCCCAGCAGCGCTCTGCGGCTGAGATGCCACACTATAGAACTTTCTTATCCGGGACACTACCTGTAGAACTTCACTTTGCGCAAGTGTTATAAGCGAGCAAACAAATGTAAATACACTAGCTGTTTGGAACCGATGCCAGCAGATTCAGAAAGAAATGTTTGAAGATATCAGAGGAAGAGCGGAAAGTAAGGAGAGCATTGTCAGCACTTTTTGTCAACTCCTGTTGTTTTAAAGTGAGTTATAAATAAAGTTACAGTTACAGAGCCTAAGAAAAGCAAGAGATAAGGTAAGAGTCAAGAAAAGACAGTTTATGTCTGGAGTGATGCAACATGGATGCCAAATAAGCCGTCGATTAAACAAAATAGAATATCAATTAAATAGTCTACACTGGGTCTTTAAAATATTGCAAAAAAAAAAGTAAAAGATCCAGTCTTTTGAATATCTCTTTGAAGTGAAAGCCCTCTTCAAAGAGCTAGATGAACTAATCACTATTACTTGATTCTCATTTTAATTTAGAAACAAACATGCTATACACAGTTTTCCTGCCGGGGTAGCTAGCATTGTTTCCAGTTTCTCTTGTTTTTCTACATCAAATGATGCCAATGGTTAATTAAAAAGTAGCTCAATTAAAAGCGTTACTGAGTCATTAACTTGTTAATGGAAATTACTGAAGGTCTGGAGTCACGTCAGATTTGTACTCATGTCCGACTAAAATATGATGGAACCAATCAGGATCGTCGGTGAGATATGAACAGATGTGACATATTCATCATGTACCAGTATTTTCTAAGCAATGGTGGCTTACATGCAGGGGTGTGAATATGGCTTTGAATATGCAGACCACATCACTCATTTACCAACATTATTGTGCTGTTAGCTCCCGCTCCGTTTTGAATGTGACAACAGATCAGTTTTGTTTTTGTTTTTCCTGTGTCGCTCTCATCCACATCATGGGCTGCTGACGCTGCGAGTGGTTGGAGTAGTGCATCATTCAAAATGACAGACACGTGGTTTCTCTAATCCGATGCATGGATTTTTAATACAACTACGGCTTCGAAGAGCAAAACTTACGGAGTGGTTCCAGATGAATAATGTGAAGCAAGGCATAACATATCCATCTGGCTAGAGCCAGGTTACCCTTCCCCCCCTATTGCGCCACATGTCTATCAATCGATTTATTGTTTTCAAAGTATCGCGTTCATATATGTGGAAATTATTACAATGACAAATGTTAAAGTCAGCTTCATTAGATACCAAATAAAGAGAAGTTATGGCTGAATGCTGAATATTATTCCAAATAGGTTTTGTAATTCCTGTGAAGTTTTCAATTCTTAAGAAAATTAAATCAAGGCCTGAGAAAATTGGGAGAAAAATTAACAAATAAATTTAATCTTAAGAAAAAATATTTTTATTCTGAATAATCTTATATTGACAATGTACGAAATCTAGAAAATACTAAAAATGAGAGAAAGGAAAAACCAAAGGCAGAACTGTTGTATCTTTTAAAAGATAAGTTTTACTGTTTCAATAATACCTTCAAGATACCTTAAACAACAATAATCTAATATATAATATTCAACATATATTTTTCAGAAGGTGTATCCCATTACTCACCAGAGACACAACATTGTTGGTGATGACTCCTCCAAATAAAGCCTTCACAGTGTTTTTCTGAGAAAATAAAAAAGATTCATATCTTGATTCAATATCAACATTATGTGTCAAAATTCTATTCCTGTAAATATGTAAGCCTGTATTGATACAAAAAAACTTTGTTAAATATTTCTACAACTTCTCTATTTTTTCTTAAATTCCAAATGGGCATGACTTATTCATTATGAATCTATTTTAAGAAATGAATGAGTTTTCTATTACCAGCTCCTGGGACATCTCTTCTATCTTCGTAATGAGATCTGTGAAAAACTCTGTCATGTCTTTCTGCTCTCCAGTGTTGAGAGGCTGTTTGTCCATCGTGTAGGTTTTGCAAAACGGCCGTGGGTTATATGCTTTCCTCTCACTCTCCTGAAGATACAGAGATGGAGTGTAGTATCAGCAAAAAGAGCAGTAAGTCCTTCTAACGTCAGTAACACTGAATCTGTGGTTCAGGGCTAAATGGTCAGAACTTCCACTTAAGACATAGGTTTCTTCTCTGAATTAAACAACTGACAAGATGACCTAGATGATTGTTAGCTGAAAAAAACAAACAAACTGTAGGGGTATTGAGTTATTGAAACACAAACTTTAGAAGAAGTTGAAGGTTTAATTAAAATTTACCATGAGATACGTGAACATCTTCTGCAGCTCCAGCAGTGTAGTCTTGTGTTTGATATCTTCAGCATACTAAAGCGAGAGAGATACAGGATGAGAACCTAGACTGCTATATAATTCAAATAGTCCCCTTTAAACTGGTCAGCCACCTGAACAATGAACCAGTAGGTATATTTAGACTCAACTGAGTTTGTTCATTTCTGAAAAGTTGTTTCCTCACAGTGACCAATAAACAGTGGTTCTAAATTACAAACTACGGCATTGCCGACAACCAAAAGTTGGATTCACCTAAATGTCAAACCTCTGTGTAAGTTATGTTTTAATATAGTTTAAAAAAATAAAAGAACAGAGCCAGACCAATGCTGGCTGTTTGTGTTCACCTAAGTGAAATATTGCATGGTGTGTTTCATTAAAGTTAAAAAGGTAAAAAATAAATAAATAAAAATCTGCTAGACCAAATAATCAATCGGCCTCAAAGAGGAATACCCTAACAGAAAAAAGACTTGGACAAGTACAGCTGGACATGGTCTTAACATGTCCATCCAGCTACTAGATGCTGAAAAAGTACCCCTGGTACTTGGTTACGCTCTGGTTAACTTGTGAATGCGGGTCAGTGTACCAGAAAAAAACTAATTTTATCAGATTCCAGATATGAACCAGAAAGTGTGATGTATATAAAAGTACAGAATGAGGATTTCCTGACACCCCGATTAATGACCTTAGCAGTGAAGACAGCTTGGCGAGCCTCAGGGATCATGTAGAGCTGCTGGATGGTGGAGGCCAGATAGCAGGTTGCTCCAAGGTTAGTTAGACCTACGAAGCGACATTCAGCCCGTACGTCATCGTGTGGCCAGTAGTCCCACTTATATGCGGCATGAGAAGCTAGAGAGAAAACATGAGATGGAAGTCTGAATGCCGACTGGCTTTTCTGGTGCACCTTGTGGTAAATGTACCAGTCACAACAAAATCAATCCAATCTGTGTGGCATGTTGACTCTGTGACTGTTTGGTCCGTTGCCAGGGATAGTCCGCACAATATGATAACCACCCCGGACACTGCTGCGGACCAAAGACTTGTGAACAGACTATGGAATAAACCAGAAGGAAAGCTGTATTTTGACCACAATAAATCATCAGGAAGAAGGGAACGTGTTTGGATAGGAGGAAAAATGAAGCCAATAGCATGTGTTCAGAAAAATATGTTCTGTAAACCATAGGCCAGAATCCGGCACAGGTGAGTTTTACCATCCTGCACCAACCCGAACTGCTGACAAAACCGCAACCAGACGTTAACACATTAAATATGTTCATTGAACTCTGTTGCGGGGCTTTTCTGAAATCGTTAATATTATTTGGTCATAGACTCTTGTCATATCCATAAAATAATAGCTTAAAGAAAAAAGACAAATAAACAAAAAACCAAGCTATTCGCTGGCACTAAATAAATACCTGCCTCATCCTGTTATATATTTAATCAATTTACAAAATTTTAACCCAGTTTCCCTCTTCCCTTTATTCATGACTGATTGAATGATCGGGATGTTATGAACAATAGCCACCTCATCTAGACGAAAAGCAGTGACTGCAGGTGGTTTGGTCCGCTGCAGCAAAATGCAGTTTTGTTTTTTGCTGATCTCATAGATCAGATCAAGTGCCTAGACTATCCCAGTGTGAATAGCCCCATAAAGGGAGACCATATTTAGTTTGGCAAGGCTAAAATTGATCCAGATCATTGTCTCAGAGGACTACTGACACAGAGTGTAGCTTGCATGCAATTTTATACCATGTTTATTTTATATTTATACCATAAATCCAAAACTATCTGCTTTAAACTTAACATGTTTCCACAACCTATTAATTGTAATGTTTGTAAAGCTAAATTTAATCTATTAATTAAACTCACCCTGCATGTGTTGCGACATGACCCAGTTGTGGAGCAGTCTGTAGTTTTCCACTGAACCTTTCACCATCTCCACCAGCAGGTCATAGGCAGCAGCCCTGGCGGCGTGAGACTTACACTTCGGCTGAGCTCGGTCAGCCAAGCTTGGGAGGAGAAAAAGGAGGTTGTAAACATCCCTCAGGAACTCCTGCCCCTCACGGGAGAACTTGAACGGAGGCTTGTGTTTGAGAACACTGGAGGCGAGACGTTGGAGCCCTGTCAGCCCATCGTCCTCTATCGTCCCGTCCTGGTGGTCCAAAATCTCTCGACTAGGGTAGAGAAAAGCAATGAAACAACTGCCAATTAACTTCTGCTCTAGGTTTAGATCAGATAATTTGTCAAAGAGATGATTATGAAGTGACAACTGTCTGACCTCCTGATGCAGTCAGCAAGGTGTCGGGCTAGAGCATCGAGGTCCAGCAGGGTGGTCTGCATTGAGTCAGTCAGCGACAGAGAGGAAGAGACCTTCTGTGAGTTCAAACAGATCAACACTAACAGCAGCTCATAAAAAACAGAAATATAACACAAACTGCTCAAAAAAATATTGGTAATTTGGCCACTGATTAAAAAGATCAGTTTTGGGGTCCAACATTCTCACCTGACTGGCATCTTTTATATGGATATTATCAATGAGTTTGCAGAGCAGCCAGAAGTATTCCTTACAGCCAGTCCTCAACAGAGGCTCTTCCTCAAAATCCTCCACCTGTAAATCATGAATCATGAATAAACAGAGTGAGTCTAATGTAAGATGGGGCATTTTGTTAATGTGAGGGTTCTGGACATGACTTTAAAAGGTAACCACAAATAATCTGAAGCCTTGGAGCTGGAGTCATCTTCCAGTATCAACCAAACTGTATTAATTAAAATTTTGTCATCGTTTTCGTCAACAACCTTTTTTATCTGATAAATACAAAACACTAACTTCATAAAAACTGCCACATAGGGGCCTCAATGTGGACAATATGCGTGAACACAATATTTCATCAACAAGTGCCTCTCAAACACCAGCACATAGTCCACGTAGGACAAAAAAAGGTTTTGTCTCGTGTGACGAACAGGGCTAAATGGGATCTGTTCCAGGAACAAACGGGACCTGTCTTCTTCTTACTAAAGAGGTAAATATAATATGTATAACAGAAATCAGAATACATAATACTGCAATGCAAAGTATTCAACATGCAACACTAAACCTACTGTTGGCATTCAAGGCTATATAAGGGAAATGATAGTTACACTTGATCGGTTACCAACCAACTAAGATCTCCGCAAATAATCGGGGATCACATGTTTTATATTTCTAATATAATGTTATATGTGTATCATTATTGTTATCTTGTGAAATATTCACTGACAAATAGGGTAGATATAGTTTCCCCAGAAAAGAAAATAGTCAAGTTTACTGATATATCAAACCATAATGTCCTTAACAACAGTCAGATGAATAACTCTATGACCTTGGTCCACATTGTGCATGTAACTCCGGACCAAGACTGAGTGTAGTAAGGGTAAACAAAGATCAATGCAGTGGAAGCAGCGTATGCACAACATTGGCATCACTCCCCCTTGTCGTCAGGGGGGTAGACTCCAGGAAAAAATTATGATCTTGCGATATGCTACTTTAATTATGATGAAGCACAAAACAAGTTGTTTTGTAAACCGTGTGGAGCGTGTGACAAAAACACAAACTTGATGTAACATCCTGGAATCTATGTAAAAGTAAGCATACTAAAACTGCACTGAGCTACTGGTGTGTCAGTTTGGTGTGTCTCAAGGAAATGATTCTTTACTTTGATATGTTCATCAAAAACTCCCTTTAAATTTGTGAAGTAAGATTTTCAGTAGGAATTGGATGATGACAGCAGGTCACCAGGAGCAAAGAAAGACACAGATCCCTAAATGAAATATTCCAGCAGGATTTCAAAGTAGAAAAGTGACTCTAAAGAACAACTAAGCAAAGAACAATCTGCAGTTAAATGGATAAAATACACAAGAATACCTGTCACTATGACTGAAGACAAAGACAAATGATTGTTCAGCGACTACAGGGCATTTACGTGAGATCATGTAGTTGCCCAAGTGACAAATCAAACTGTAGAGGACTTGTTTCAAAGTAAAAGTCGATACATAGTGTTTTATTCTTTAAATCAACCACATCCACTTTGTTTTTCATCCGCTGCTGAAGAAACAGACTCGGCGGTTTACTAGACTATAGTAGGACCCAGACCCCTGGACTTCTTTGCCAAACGCCGCAAGGAAATACTTGGAAACCAGACCAGTCCGTTCCTCCCTGGAACTGGACCTTGCGCATAAGGCACTGTCGGCTAACCCACAGCTGGGTTCACAGCCCTGAGATGTCATAATCCGCCTCCACCACTACCACACCAAAGAGATGATTATCCCGGAGAGCCGGGTCACCCCAAAGAGACGGGGGACACTACACTACTATCGACTAGCGGTCCAGATTTTTCCAGGACAACACACCAGAGGTCGTCGAGGAATAAGCTACATAATGATCAGCAAACATCTACGTAACTCTGATCATCGGAAACAGAGCAGACCTTGGATTGGCGGTATAGCCAGCAGAGGCCAGATTGTCTTCTTACAAACAACATTGTGTCCGATTTTCCTGTGGTGTGGGCTGTGTTAAGAATCATTCTGTTCAGTCTGATCTGCTCGGAAGCTGTCTCACAATTGGACAATACTGGAAGGGCAGTTGAAGTTAGACAGCAAAAGTATTTGCATTTCTGTGTTATTTCTTGTGCACAATGAGGACAGAAATCAGTTTAGACTCAGTGCTAAGGTTAGGATTAGTTAGGTTTATGGTATGGGGGCCAGGGGATGCATCCTATCAGAGGACAGTCATCACAGTCGGCACAAACCAGATGTCAACGAGTATGAGACCCACCCTTAGAGGTTTGAGGGCCTGTGCATCAGGCAGGAACTTAAGCAGCGTTGAGGCGGCAAGCAGCAGGAAGGACCGGTTGATGGATTCTCCTCCCTCCAAACCAGAAAGCGAGAGCTTGTAGAGGCCATTACACGCCTCATGTCTCACTACCGGCTAAATACAACAAAAAGCAAACTGATGAAAATGGTTAAATCTACAATATCTATATAAATTTCAAATGCTCCTTTTCAAGTTTAGACATTTCCATTGCTACTTAAATAAGTGCTCTAAACTCCAATTTTTTTGCTAAAATTATTACAAACTTAAAACTGCTGAATACACTCTTCACTGAAGATGAAATAGTGATTTATAAGCCTAAACATCACCTTTTTTAAGCTGGACTGGATGAATTGCACTCAAATTTGAAGTTGATTATACAGTGGCTCACCTCAGGCACCAGCAAGGTGAGTTTCTTCAACCAGTCATGGAGGTGGTCACTGTCAGCTAAACTGGACTTCACGGTGGAAGAGCAGTGAGCCCAGCTCACCAGGAGCCACATGGAGTAGTGTGTCACTGTTGGTAAACACACCCTACTGTCATGTTGCAGATTAAGACTAAATGTTTCGAGTACAGCAATAGGAATCCATTTGACTGACAAATGATGTTATGATGGATCTTTACCCTTTATGGTGCCATGAACAGAATCAAATTCTTACCTTCATGACGAGACCTATGGTCAGACTGAGCCTTAAGAACTCTGTAAAGTAAAGAATAAGATTTGTAAGTTACTCAAGTTTTGTTCAAAATTACTCCTACAAAAAACATTTCTTAATCTCCAGTGTAAAACACCTGTGTGCAAGGTTGTCATATGTATAGGACACATTGATGAGGCGCTGGATGAGGTTGGTGCCTTGGACTAAACCGAGAAAGACCTGGGAAGACCATGTGGGTAATGATCAGAACAAATATCTATGGACAGTTTATGCAGCACAGCTCTTAAACAGGCATTGGTGGGGTTTTTACCTCTGTCAGGCGGGGGATGTGGAGGCCTTTCCCATGATCCACTGTAGATTTGCGGGATTTGCCAGGCCAAGCCCGTTTGCGTTGGTTGTCAGCAAGACTGGACCAGGAGAAAATGTCATGGTAGGCTAAGTCCAGGTCTGCAGGATCCACAGCAAACTGGCAGATCAATTTCAGCAAGCAGGCCAAACAGTCCAGCTGCCACTATAGCAAAAATAACGCAGGAATCAGCAATACTAATCAACTTTCAGAACTGAGTCAATTTTCTTAATCAAGAATGTATTTGGTGTAGATCATTTCTACAATTAAACAAACAAACATTTCATTAAACAAAAAGATTACATATGTTGGCCATCTCACCACAGTCCAGGATTCCTGGTCTTCGGGCTCAAGGATGCCTGAGTTGAATATGTCCAGGAGCAGCTGCAAACCTCCGGATGAAACGAACTGAAGCAGTAGATGGGAGATGCAGATTATTAATTAAAACTTCAACTGGGAAAGGAGGACATCGCACCTACAGCACTGCTTTGGCCTACGAAGCCACCTCATTCCAGGCGACCTCTTTACCACACAGCTGCCTCCTTCACCTGTAGCCATGAATGTTATCATGCAGCTGCAGGCAGCATTTCCTCTCCACCCAGTCAAGCCAGCACTTCAGTGTATATAAAGGCCTAACCTATTTGGAATCATGAATAAGTGAGATAATAAAGTATTATTGTAATGTTTTTATAATGAAAGCAGATCGATGCTTTAAAATGAATGACTTCTGAATTTGTAGATGTGGTCAGTTGTCCTTATATATTTTTATCTGTAACTTGAGCTGTCTTTTACCGTTTTTGTTATGTATATCTTGTTTTAGAATTGCTGTAATTCTTGTTTTTACTTCTGAGCTGGGAGCAATTTGAGATTTCATCTTTTTAAAGTGTGCTATATAGAAAATTATCATCATTATTTGTTGAGAAGCAGGGCCCCACAGTTTGGAAAATATTACTTTCTATTGTATGTAAGCGGACTAAGGGCTACCAGGGAAATGAGCATGTGGAACCTCGATTGTCTGGACTAACTTTTTGACTGATTTCTAGGGATTTGGCATCATATCAGAGTTTGCAGTGACACCACACTCACCTGTGAAAAGTCACAGTATCACCAACTTGTTAAATGTTTACAGCAGCTACCTGTTCATAAATTAAAAACATTTTTCCAGATTTTTGTGTCAAGGATATCAAAGTTATAAGCCATATATAAAAAAATGGGAATGGGGCCCCCAATGTGTGGATCTTTGGCATTGACAAAATCTTGACAAGTAAACATTTTGAGGATGGGACTTGCATCATATGTGATCAATTTTGTGTAGATACCTGCTTGCATGTGCAAGTTGTAACGACTTCCTGTTTTATGACCAAACATCAAACACTGAGGGGCCGCCACATCCATGCCCAATAGTGAAAACTCACCATTTTGATAACCTAATCATAATCTTGTCAAGAATGTTTGGAGAGATTTTGGAAGCCATACAATAATATCCATAGGAGGAAATAGTTAAACTCCAATGGTTACAAATCACCAAATTGGCCACTTAAACTGCTAATAGCCCACTTTCTACTGGGTTTTGGCCTCTCCTTTAAGAGGATGCTTTTGTCCAGGTCAGTGAGTTCCACAAATTTTTATGTGTTTTCTGAGAGTGGGACATGGGGTTCGCCACAATAGTTGGTGCAAATTGAGCACGTGGCCTTGCCTTTTCATGGGACCCCTACCATATGAAAATTGGGAGGTACCCATATTCTCCCAAGTTTTCAGATATATGCAGGCCCCCCAAAATGCATGCAAAGTGGCGGAAGAGAGACAAAAGTGAAAGAGAATTAACACTTGCAGCCCTCACACTGCTTTCAGTATTCAGGGCTGATTAAAATGAGCTTAATTTTTGCTTTATTTTCACAGTTGTGCTTCACCTTGCAGCTCCAGGTGTTCTTGCTGTTCTCAATCTGATCCTCATTAGAGTCGTCAGAGTCCGGATAAAGATCACTGTAGCTTCCCTGGAAGAACACAAGCAGGATAATAGAATAAAAGAAGGAGCAAATGGAT
>JAVQJG010282007.1:0-50288 GCA_036024015.1 Craterocephalus amniculus | reverse complement strand
GTTTTGTGCTTTTAATGTTTTGCTTACTTTCTTTTAGTGTCTTATGTTTGTACAGTGTCCTTGGGTGCTTTGATAAGGCGCTTTTTTTAAATAAAATGTATTATTATTATTATTATTATTAATTACTTGATCATTTGCATCCCTAATTCAAACACAAATTTCTTTACTTTTTGTGCTATTATTAATCTTCTTGATACTGCATATGTATTGCAGGATGTATCACCTATTGTATTTACATTACAGACTAATCCTAAATATTAAATGCTAACTGAATATTGTTTCCACTGCAACAGAGATTATTGGCCACATAATGAGACTGAAAGATGCAGTATTACCTGTAATTTCTGCTTTTGGCCTTACACATTTTCTGAACAGCTGTTTGGTGTGTTATCTTAAGATTAATTTGTACAAAAAATATGATTTCATGATTTTCATGATATTTTCCTTATTAAAAGCAGTTTTTGCAGTTTTTCAAAGCAGTTTTTGGTTTAACTGCTTTGAACTAAAAGTGACAACACAAATAAATGTTTAAATATCTTTATTCGCCACAGAAATAAAAAAGATCATATTGATGCTTTACAAATTCAACGAAGACTCTTATTTAAATACTGAACAAACATGTTGGATATTTGCCCAGTGTTCTCCGTGGGATGCATCTTGCTGTAGCTGATGAACTGGCGCCGTAGTTTCCGAAGCTCTGCCATGTTGATGCTCCTGGTGACCTCCACGTTGGACAAAGAGTTAAGGACTGCAGTTTGTATCTGAAGCCGGCCAAGAAATGTCCCCTCAAAGTATTTCAGAGGCATTTCAAGGTTATAGGATCTCATTTACACCTTTAAGGCGGACACGACTGACGTCACTTCAAATTCAAATCATGCTCCAGTAATTGAAAATACATCAGCACAGAACCTAATGTGCTTTTAAGTTAGCTTCTGCTCGGACCGACGTGTTCAAAGGATATAAATCAAAGTGTTTGCTTCTAAGGAGGCACAGCACAGCTGCCAACAACTTTGGTTTTCTTCCCACCTAATGTGTCCCATCACATTATTCATTAACTAGGGGGACCTTTACCATTGCTTTTCTGCTTTACCTTTAATTCAGCTCTTTTGATGCATGCACATTTTTCCTATAATTGATGTCACTTCAGAGAGTGTTTCTTAGGATCCAGAAAATGAATCAACGGAAAAGCCATTAAGTCAGTGACACCAAATTAGAATGACATGGCTATCATCAAAACTGAAACAAAGTAAACTGAAAAGATGAGGAAAAATCACATATGTAAAAAGGATATCTTTTCTGTAGCCCCTGGAACTGAGATTTGATCCCCAGGAACGCATGTCTTCTGAGCATTAAAAATGGCCTGAAAAATGATTAACATGAGAAGGTAATGACTGCTGTAGGAATACGATGAGCAGGAATAAATCAGTAACCTGGACACTAAGCCACCCTAGGAATTAATAGACACAGCCCCTATAAGTGTTTGGCTACCTTAAGAGTCCATTTGTGAGCTAATTAAATATCTAACCAGCTGTTACTCTGTTTGCTCACTACTTTTACAACATGGTAGACGTCACATATTCCTAAATGTCCAAAGTGTAATGATCTAAGTCCGCAGATATGTCAAAAGACCCGAAGAACTGCTTTTCTGTTGAACAGGCCAAGTTTAAACATATTCACCCTGAACATCAGATTTGTCAAGACTTTGACTTTCTGGCGTTTTCACTTTAGTACCATGTTTTCAAATGGGCCGCTTCTCATCTTAATCAAACATTTTTCTCTCAGCTATTTGTTTAATATGCAATGTCAGAGTCTTGATTCTTTAAATGTGGCATAACTTAAAATACATAATAAATACCCCTGCACAAATATAGGGGCTAATCTGAGTGACTGACAGATAAACATAAGGAGGGGGGCAGGCAACATGAAATAAATATGAAGACGTACCACTAACACATCTTGCGTGATCTTGTCCAGCTCGTACAAGAAGTTCGCTGAAGACAAAGGTTGCTGGAGGGAAAGAAATACTTTCTATTACTATCAATTCAAATCAAAAGAATTTAGTTTCCTTGTGATAAACAGCTGATATTAATGCCCTTACACTCTGAGTAGACTGGTTCGGTGGGGGAGCTTTCCTTTTGAAAAGTGCATCAGATATAGCTTCAAATGGAAGTGTGTCATTATTCAGGATAGTGAAGAGAGGGCTGTCCCATCTGTTTCTGGAGTCTGGAGCTTCAAATCTCTGGACCAATGCATCAAAGCTACAAAACATCAAAAGCACAAAGAAAATGCCAAAAAGAAATCGATCAAACTGTGCTTACTTTTCACAACAACCAAAATGAGCCAATATAAATCTGCACCTAGTCATGGTAGATGCCTTTCACTCACATGTCCTGGCTGTACTGCTTGGTCGCATCTCTGTTTGTGTTCCATAATGAGCTCTGTTCACTTGATGTTAAACAGTGTACCTTTACCAAAACAAATGACTGTGAGAGGAACATTTTTTCCATGATAAATATAATTCAAGTGATTGTCTTCAGAACACTTACCAGGCAGTGTGGTGTCTGTGCATGTTTGATGAGACAAAACAGCTCATACCGGTAACCTGTGAAATATTTCAGTTAAACAGTAAACCCAATTGCTCAGTAAAATCAGTGTGGTGCCATTTTATTGCCAATACTTACCTTTTATGTAATTTAATGAATCCAAAATAACAATGTCATCCTTGTTGACTTTCCTAACAACACACAGCTGGTTAGTAAAATGATGCATAACATGTCATATTCAACTCTAATAAGAGAAAAACCCACCTCTCCATCTCAGCTTTCAGAGATGCTCGGACATTTTTTTCCTTTTGAGAATCTGAAATAAATTCCCAGGTAGTCTCTTAATGGAATTTCTTTTTAATGTATTGGAAGATTGCTGATTGCATACAAAGACAATTTTTACATATTGTTTCCCAGTTGTATCCTGTTTGACCATCTTCTAATAAATTATTTGATAATTTCTCAGTCTTCAACTTCATGGTTTTTACCAGAGATGTGTATTAGCCTGGATCAGGAGTTTACTTACAGCATTAACCTAGGTATATAATGGGAATGTACTGCTGAATTGACATAAAAAGATTGATGCCCCACATGTAATTAAAGGCTAAAAGTTGGCTTAATCGTTCACATGTGTTTGGCATATAGCAGGGGTGTCCTAAGTCTGTCCTCTCAATGTTTCCAGCTTCAACAGTGACTTAATTTGAGTCAGGTGTGTTGGAGCAAGGAATATCATAAAGCTGCAGTATTATGAACCTCGAGGACATGAGCTGGACACCCCTGGCATATTAACTAGTCGCACACAGACTAATCCGGTCTAACAGCAGTTGTTCTTTATAGACAGTTCTGTTGACCATCAATTACACCAGGTAAGCTAACCTGACCAAAGCTCGCGGAGACCAGTAACAACTTGGGGGATCGGAGTGAGAAAAGGATGTTTGTATCTAATAGTATTAAATAACAGTTGCTTCTAGGACTTGAAGTAATGAAAAATAAAATAGGAACTAACACGTAGGAAACTGAATGGAGACACAGCTAGCTTAACTTGCCTGCGTAAACACTGTTTCTATCAACACCCAGGGCTCCGTCTCCAACAACATGGACCTTTCGGTCGGTGCGGTCTTCAAAATACGTCTTCAGTTCTTCTGCCCTCTGTGTTTTACCACTACAAGGGTAACCGCACATCACTATTAGGGGCATAATAAACGCTTGCTACCACAAAAACTACAGTAAGATGCGGTGAGGAGCACGTTGTCCCGCTTTTACCCGGATGTGATAAGTCTACCGACCATCAGGTGGCGCCATTAACATGATTTAACTTAAAAGTGAAAACACTCCATGAATTATACACGCACTTCAGTCAGCTTCTTTGCTCCTTTTATTAGAATAAGGCTTTTTTTTACAAAGACAAATTCGTCTTCATCAGTAGAATGTCTGGTTGTTACAGTTATACTGTAACAAGTGTTGGTTTATATTCTCCGGCATCATCTCCTCCCTCCCTGCATGAACAGGAAAAACACTGTGAGATGTACAGTTGCTGGCTTAAAATCACTAGCAATAATGATGATAATAACAACTAACATGTCCAGCGTCTGTTGCCGTGTTTTTTGTGCACTTTTCAACATCTGGATGAGCAGTGCTGGCAGGTCTTCCAGTCCATGCACTGGACTATCTTCTCTAACTTGAGAGGGACCGGTGTTTTCAAGGGCAGACTCCACAAAGGAACTATCCACAACGCTTTTCTTGCCCATGAAATGCCCTATTTGAACAAATAATACAAACTCTATTATAAAATGTTAAAGCAAACACACAAAAATTGCATAGTGCAGATTTTCTTACCTGTTGCCCAAAGATTTCCTCTTGGATTCACCTTGAGCTTTGAAACTTTATTTCTCAGTTCAGTTAAATCAAGTGTCATTGATGCTGTCACAGCCATGTATGAGATAAGGACGAAAGAAGACAGGAACCCTCCTCTGCAGATCTTTGTCATAGTGCCTCTTGCTGAATTTGCTGCTGGCTAATTAAAATACCTACTGTTCCCTTTCTTTAGGCACAGCCACTTATAGTGAAATAGGTTGGGCTTAATATTCTGATGTGATGAGGTCAACCATCTGTGGTTGTTGCTTATTGGATGCATGATGCACATTTAAGTGCCGTATGACGGTCCTGAGGTACGTGACCTCACTGCAAAACCATGGCTTTGTCGCATTCAAATACCGTTCAGTTTATTCCTCCATTGCATTCAGCAGTTTTAATACATTTTCTGTGACACAAGACAGAAGGCTGAACACATACGTAACTAATGCACCAGTTTATTTGAAAGTACTTTTCGTAAACATTACAGCAAGGCACAGGCGCCACTGCATGCTGAACAGATGTAATGGCTTAGGAAATGTGGTGAATCCAAATTTCATTGGTTACCTTATTTACATGTGTGTTATAAAATGCCTCCCTGTACACAGTATAAAAAGTACAAATATCATTTATCAGTCATTACAAAAGAGCACAATGTGAACATATTATTGTTTTTTGCCCCTGCAGGAAAATAGCTGCAGTGTGGTTAAGGACGCATAAAGCACTTTCATGGAAAAGTTCACATGTCAGTTTAGTCAATATGACCATAAAGCCTTAATATCGTTCCCAAAATAATTTATAAAATTTTATAATGTAGGATAATACTCACTCTATAAACTAGATATAGATTTCTCTTTACATTGCACTGAGATAAACTGCAACTTCTCAAATCTTTTGAGACATTTAACAATCACTGCAATTTGCCATGGAGGTAGGAACTTCCATGTGGACAACACAGAACAAAAAGTGCTGCTTCACAAATCAGAACCTGCAAACAAGAAGTGTCGAACATTATAACTGATCTATGACAGATTTCCTTTGAAATAATCTAGTATAAAATCACATTACCAGGTTGTGATTTATAAAAACAGAATCTCACCAATGTGCCACCAGATTTCACTCTCACATCTGCTCTAGATTATCCAAATGTACCCTGATTTGACACAACACTGACGTCTGAAATACACTTTTGGCATTCTGAGGTATTTTCAATACTGCTGCAGCACCAATGTAATACCTCCATATCTCCCAAACCTTCAAAAAAAAGAAAAAAAAGAAAAAGCCAAATCTGAGAGATCCTATGCACCCAAAAACAAAAATAAGATCATGCTTAGCGAGGATTTATCCAACTTCAACAGCTCTCTCAAACCTTTATGTGGTCTCACAGGGTAGTACTTCAATGATATTTTTTACTATAAATTAAAGATTGCTACTATAAGTAAATACTGACCTACAGTTTCTTTAATGCTGGATCTGAACTGAAAAGTACTTGCAACATAGTCATGTCACTAAAATTCCATCCAGAAACCCATTTAGGAAATAGTAAAAGACTTCAAACAAAATAAAATAAAATAAGAATTACCATCGACTCCAATGGTAAAAAAATCTACATTTCACTGTCGCACCACTCCATTCCAGCCTCAAAAAGATTAGACATTCCTGAGCATGCGCACCAAATGGATGGAATTTGATTAATGAAAGAAAAAAGATATGAGTCCAGTTATATATGAGAGGCATGGTTAATAGATTGCAAACATGCAAGGTTAAATTAAATAAATGAAAATGAATATAAAAATGCTGCTCGTTATCAAATAATATGGATCTGCTTGAATATACTGCACTGTCTTTATAAAACAAAAATGTTCAAACAAAAACTTCAAACTCTTCACAAAAGTCTTCAATATCAGAACAATGCAGAACCTAAGGCCTGACTTAGTGTGTCAATGACTGTCTGCAGTGTAGGCCCCCCCTTCCGCCCCCAAAGTCTTAGTTGGAGATGGGACTTCTGAACATTGCTTTAAATGGAAACTGAAAACAAAAATTTGTGGATTCAATTACTAGACTCTGTGAGACAACATGAATAACACACGGAAGGAGGAGATAATTAGTATATGTTTTGAACCTGGGGTTTTCATTAATTTGTAGAGCTCAGAATACTGTTCAGCATTACAAGTGAAGCTGATTTAATTGAGGCCCTTTGCATCTTACATGCTTGATCCACTAACATGCTCTATACGAGCAAAGCAGTGAGCGTGGATACAAATAAAGTGGACTAAAATAAGTTGAAGTCTGTGTTTCATTGACGTACCATTTCTTGGAAGATGTACATCAGGCTACAGGGAAGCTCAACGTAGGCTCTTCATCAGTCTGATGCAGAAGCATAAATTTGGTTCAACTCTCACCTGAAAACTGAAGCTGGTTCAGCAGCTTTAAAAAGAAGCTGATGTAGCTTTCAGACTCCTTGTGTCTGAGCTAAAAGTCAGTTTTACATGACAGCCTAATGTGTTGGTACAGCTAGGCCTTTCTGGCTCTTCTCCCAGCCAAGGTTCAGGTTCACCTACCTTACCAACCTCTGCTGATGTATCAGACTAATCACCCTGCTCCTTTTCCACAACATTTGTAACCCTCTTCTCTTCTTCTTCCAGATCTTTGACTTTGTGGACGATAAACAGATGTCTATTAAGAGACAGCGCAGATGTGAAACACAGGCCGCAATGAGGGCATTGAGGAGTGTTTTCATCCGTTTTATGCTGAGGTATATGCTGCTGGAACTCTGTGCTGTCAGCTGTTATAAAACCGCATCTTGAACACCGGAACTGAGTTTTAATACGTTTCACACGAGGAGCCTCGAGATCAGTGTGATCCTGGTGGTCTGTCTGTGTGTCTGCAGCAGCCGTGGTGGAATCAGGCCCCTGGAAATCACAGTCAAAAATCTTTCAATGCTGGCTACTAAAATACATTATATAAGCATTTTTACTTTGGGAAAAAAAAAAGACAAAAAAAAAATAGCTACCTTGCTCAGAGCTTTTTTGCATTCCTGGATGGATATTTTCGGCATCTTACTAAGATCAGGGTTTTTAATTCCATGCATAAGGCTTATGTGGTTCTTCAACATCACACTTGTTGTGAAAGTTGTCTTGGTATCGGTGCAATACCTATTGAATAGGGGTTAACAGGGCATTATATCAAAACAAATGACTGTAAGACAAATTATTTCTTTATTTAAACAGTTTTCAACACTTACCAACAAGTATACATTCTCCTGTTTCCATCATGGTCACTGCGAATGTGTCGTCTTAGACTGGTTGCAGAGTTGAACGACTGCTCACAGTGCCGGCATGGATACTTCCTCATTGACTGTTGACACAAGTAAAAAAATGCCAAACAAAATGAAAACATCTGAATAGACAGGGATTAGACTGCCGGCATCAACCAGTGTTAAGGTCTTATTTGTCAAAAGAGTCAATTATTTATATTCAAATAATAGCTTTTTAAAAAATGTATAGTTAACCAATAACTTTTTAGAAATACAGGGTTTACATTTCATTGGAACTGCTAAACTGAACTACAACAGTCAACTAAGCTTTTAAATAGGATGTAACAAAGGTGCAAATGTTCGGACTGCAGCCAAATCAGAAGCAATCAAATCAGATTTGTGTGTCCCAATCTGGGAACTCATCGGCTATAATCTAATTTAAACACACATTAGGAAATGAATTTATGCACCCTCTTTACCTTTCCATGGTTCGTCTTCATGTGAGAAACATAGGATTCCCGCTCAGCAAACTGCTGCAAACACTCTCCACATGTCCAGCCACGGGGTTTAACACGCGGTCTGCCATTCTGCTCTGATTTTTTTCTGGGACTATCGGTGATTTTACAAAGGTTGTGAGTCTTCTGATGTTGGAAAGAATGAGAATCTGGACGCCGGTCTGTTTGGTCCTTTCCTTTAGTGTCATTTTCTGTCTCTGCTGCAATGTTTCCAGTATGCACACCCTGCAGAAGATAAGAAAAAAGTTACAAGAGTTACATGACAACATTGTAGTCTCTCCATGTTAATCATCATAAACTAAAGATGTTTTTCACACCAAGTATTACATAGCAGGCAAATTTAGCTTCTATTTCTTTTCTTTGTTCAACTTTGAGTTATCCAAGTTCTTAACCAAAAGTGTAGAAATCACTTGAAATCATTTTAAATTGGAAATAATACAAAGGATTTATTCTCCATAAATAAATGCAGGACTAACATTGAAGTGCTGCATAAACAGACGCTTTTGAGGAAAAACACAGTTGCATTCGGGACACTTAAATACGCATGTAACTCGCTTGTTGGCATCTTGATAGAAGTGTTGAAAAAGAAGCTTCTTTTTCTTGAAAACTGCCTCACACGAACACTTAAAGACTAACCTGCAAAAGAGAGAGAACATTGTTTGAGTGACATAAGAGAACCTCAATAACTTCAAAACAGTCAAACCATTAGATGCTAACTTACTGAGGCGACTGTTTGACAGCACTGTGTTTATTTTTTAAATGTACTTCACAGCTGTCAGAGGTCTTAAAGGCAACTGGACAGACGGAGCACTTGTAAAAGACTTCATAGTGTTTCTCTTCTATGTGAGTCTTTTGACCTTCTAGGGTTCTGAATACCATTTCACAGTGAAGACATCTGGAATAAACAAAGAAATAATGCAACTTTATTATGACAATGCACTTTATAATCATTAAAGCCTGTATTTTCCTGAATTACTCACTTGTACCAAGCCTTGCGGGCATAATGCAGACAGTTTTCCCTGACATGCTTCTGTATGTCTGCAGATCGACTCTGGGCACCGCACTCAGGACAGCAGAAAGGGGACTTGTGTGCATGAAGGCGTTGGTGAGCTCTGAAACTGCACTTGTTGGGTAACAACATTGAGCACACTTTGCAAATCTATTGTGATGACAGAAAAAAAGCACAAAAAAGATGTATGTATCAGAAAGTCAAAAGAAGAAATAGTTGTTGCAGAGCCTGTACAGGATAACTCTTTTTATCTTAAATTATATTGTCAAAATTGAACATGCAGATATTTTTCTTGATGTCAAAAAATTAATGCTTTCTTTCATCATTGCCAGAGACTGCTGTGAAGCACATTTTAATAGAAGGTGGGTTATTAAGAATCAATACTTTATATTTCATCCTGCTGCCACAAATGCAAATATCTCTAGTTTTTGGTCTCTGGTGATTAAAAAAACCCTTGAATTTCACTTTGATATTTCAACTAAACATCTGCTCACCAGTTCATCCACATCTTCTGAAGACCTCTGGTAGTGGCCTGCAAGTGCTTTACTGTCAGGTAACTGCTTGTTGCACTCCACACAACGGAGTCTGTGCCGCATTACTTTTTCCGGGTATAATGGCAGGACGGGTTCACTTTTAGGTGAGAATAATGATGAGGTGTAAGTGCTTGCATTCATCGGCTCAGTACTCAGAGGTACAAACATATTCTCCTCTGATATGGGTTTCACGTGGAGTTGTGTGCACTGCATTACCATGCCATTGTGTTTGTGCTCACGTGCATGTGCCAACAAGGCACACTTGTTAAAGAAAACCAAAGTCTTTCCACAGTGTGTACATCCTACTTCAATGTGAACGCTCCTCCTGCTGTAATGATACACCAGACTCCGTTCGACCGCAAAGGAGTCTCCGCACTCTAGGCAGCAATATCCATGTGGTGGTAGGCTGATATTGGTCTCTGGAGGGGGGTTTAAATTGGGGACATGTACAGGAAGAGGGTTGCCTTTGTTTAATAGTCTGTTTAAGGTTCCGGCAGCTGTGTTTGAAATAGCTGTATGGGGAAATGAATTTGCAGTTTTCACCTGATGCACCAAGGGGACAGTACTGCACACTGTAGAGGAAAGTGTGTGTTGACTCTGTTGATGGGTGGTGGCCCGTGCAGCTACAGAAGCAGCGACACTATGGGGCACCAGATTTAGACTGGCTAAGTGCATTGCTTTTGGTAGCAAATTTGTGTTAGTTATATGGCTTCTCACAGCTGATGCTCTCTTTGGTTTCTGCACCTGATGTGTAGAAGATCTTTTTACATGACTGCTGGGATTATTATGAAATAATGATCCAGACTTCTTTTTTTCTTCAGACTTTCTGTGTAAAACCTTTAGAGAAGATGTGTTCGCTGGGTTATCTTTAGTCTGTATTCCAACAATATAATCACTGTTGTGAGACTGATGAGGAGACACATTGCAGAAAGAATCTTCACTAATCATACTTTGAGATGGCGAGGATTCATAAGCAGAATGAATTTCATCCGTTTCCGAGTCAGGTAGCACACTGGTGACTGTGCGTTTTATCTGCCCAGATGTGGTTTTAATCGTCTTGATTCTGACCCTGGGTATAGCTGGGGGTGACCCAGACACAATTGCAGGTGATGTTTTGCCACTGCTATCACTGCAAATGCTTGCAGGGCTGTCGGAGGGTTTCATTAACCGTTTCACTGCTTCAAGTGGACTTCTGGGGCTTCTTGGGGATATGGGAAGCTTGGGACTAGCTTTTATGCAATCTTTCTGTGTCGCCGAGGACACTTTGGGACAATTCTGCTCACTGGGATCTTTTCTAGCGTTTAGAGCAACCAGAGCCTCAAGACAAGAAGACAGCTTAGATGTCTGAGATGTAACTGGTGAATAAGAGGCAGTCGCATCCACTTTTTTTCCCGAATCGCTGTTTGACTCAATCAAGCTCTGGTAATTACTTTGATGGGAAAAAGCACTGCTTACACAAGGAGTTTTCTCTATTGGATTACTGACCAAGATGTCAGAGAGGTTCTCACTTTGGCCATTCTCTACTCTGTCTCCTTGAGTGTAATCAGGACATCTATCAAATGCACAAAGGTCCATTTCTTTGTGATTGTCTGGAACCGAAGTTTCCACCAAAACAGGAACTGTCTGAAAACTGGGCATATGTTGTTTGGACAGCATTTCATCATTACATAGAGTGTCTTCAGACTCAGGACTGGAGATGGGGTTGATATCTGAAAAAGACTGGGAAAATGTAGGTATTCCATCAGGTTGGTGTTGAATAGGAGCCTGTCCAGAAGGTTCACTTGAACTTTCCCCATTCAAAGCAGACACAAGTGATTTGGAAAAGCCAGCGTTGCTTGATTTCACAAGGTCGCTGCAAGCCTCCTGTCCCTGGAATCCATTGTGCAATGCTGGTCCCGAGGGAAGCCTGTCATTGAAACTTTCCAATGACTCTTGCCGACTTGTGTTTTTCACAATAACACTTACAGCAGGGATGTCTGTTGTAGCAATAGCTTGGTTACTCAGTAAGCTGTCATTCAGACACATCCCTGTGTGTTTCAGCTGACTTTCTGTCTCCTCATGACTTCCCTGGATAGGCTCTTTGGCATCCAGTCCTGTAGCATCTGGGATATCAAAAGCTGCCAGCAGATCATCAAAATCTGGGGTTTTCATGTCACCCATGGCTGCACATTCTCATAAACCTACAAAACACATGCAAGACACGTTTTAAAGTCAATTCCAAATGCAATTCAAAACGAGTCTCCTTATAGTTGCAACTAAAACAGTTAATACGACTGACATCTTTTAAATAACTTATGTTTACAAGTTGGTAAACCTGCTCATTGCTAATGTTAGCCTGGGCTAAATAGCTTAGCTACACGTCAAGATGTAGTAGTGTCTCAAAAGAGCTAATGTTTCTACTTTGTGGGAAAAGAGAGAGAAATTAAAGAAGAACACAAGATAAACATGGCGTTTAATCCAGACGATTAGATTCTTAGCGTTATCAGATATAAACATATTCTCAAATGAAAGTTGTCAAAGAAGCCAAGTGACAGTACAGCTACATTTATCGGAGCAAAGACGACAAGTTAACAAGCTATGTGAGCAACATGCTACCGCGCAAATAATTTAGCCACGCTGTAAAGCTTTAGTCTTACAGGTGCAAGGAACACTTACCATTTGCTCCGACTACTTTCAACACAGTAACAAATTAGTTATACAATCATTAACTCTGGGCAGTAAGTGCTCACCAGTTATGTTGGACTGCTCTGTGGTTTCATAGCTAACCTAGGCTAAAAGCTAAGCTAAAAGCTACTAACGTCAACTTGTGTTTCCTTTTCCTGTTCGTGTTCAAGCCCTCGGCGTTGTCACGCAGGCCAGAGGAATTGATAATATCGCCTCAGTGTTAAATGAAAACGAGTCGACCGACAAAAGGAAAAAAATGCATCCATGCTTCATGTTAATTAAATATCCCTATATAAATAGTGCACATCGTGCTTCAGAGTCAATATTATAAGGACCTATGCTCAGTGCACCCTTCTTTTGTCCTGTATATGGATGCTGCTTATGAGATGTCTCGCACTGTCTGTATGGTATGGTGGCTGGTTAAAACTGGACAATCATGTGGTGTGATAACCTGTTTAAAAACTAATAATTTACACACAAAAAAACCAAAAACACCCAATGAACTTTTTTTAACACAGACACACCTGATCATAATACTCTTTCTTTTGCACTCACACACACTACTACAACAACTAGGAATGCTCATGTATTTGTAGATTTCCATATATTTACCTGTCACATCAGAAACATTTTTATCACTACAGAGTTGTAAAGGTTTTTTAAACAAACAACAATAACAACAACAATCCTGCAACACATTACTCAGGGATTATATTTGCTCCATGAAGGGCTATTCCCGCTTTTTACAGCGGCGCTGTAGACCATCAATTCCTGTCAAATTGTCTGACACACAAAGGCATGCGACTTCTTGTCTGGAAAAATAGAAAAACTTTATGAAGATTGAACCCAATATCAAGTAATAAAATAATAAAAGTTATGACAAATGAGATGAAAGTGACCCTCGTGCAAAGTTAATTGTGTTTCTAGGCTACTTGAGATGAAACTAATTTATTCAGACTGTGAAAAAAACAAATATTTAAGTAATGAATTTATTGGGTTGTATAATATCGAATTAGTTCAGTTTTTAGATAAATTGAACTGTCTTTGTTCAGAAGACACTGTCTATACTGTTCTTCAAATGTAATCTTTTTGTGTCCAAAAGGTGATCATAACTTGCAAAATCTAAACTTTGTAACTGGTGGCACATGAGTTACAAAGTAAACGCTAAAAAGGTCTTGAGTTACTGAAGCTGCACTTAATGTGTGAATAAATCTGTTTTTCGGTCATTAATCTCTGCTAATAGAGCTAATAAAATTTCATTTGCAAGCAAAAGATTTTCTTTTTTACACTTGTCCAGACAGAATGAATTCACATCAAGTATTATGATGCGCAGAATAACTTTTAAGAACCGTAAATTTTTATGTGGCATAAAAAAAACTGCTAAATTCTGGCAGCAGCAAGAACAAGGCACAACTAACATTACATCCACTCATGATTCATCCTCCTTAAAGTACAGACTGTGCTGCAATATATTTAATTGACCAAATAGCATCAACTGCTGATATGAAGTTTTTCTAATTGTGCATCTTGTACTTAATGTCTTAAAGACTTTATAATTACATAGAAAGGAATTTGTTTTAGAAATGAAAGTTAATTTAACCTGGTTTGACCAAAATGTTGTAGCTATGGCATGAAGTTCAAAGTTGTTACATTGTATGAAAGGACATGAAACCATATTATTTTATCCTAAAAGAAAATATTTTTAGGGTTTCATTGGTTCACATCAGCGAGTCAGCAAACTATAATTTACAGTTTGTAATGAAATGTACTTGTATGTCTGCACAATGGCTCCTCAGTCTCAGCTATCTTGTTACTGATTCAACAGCTTGTGATAAAATTAGTTTTAAAGTGTCTTCCTTACGATCAGCAGAACTATGACTCAGATTACATAAATCAAGGGTGTAACATATACTCCCGCACCTGAACTTGTGACTATTCAGCTTTCAAATATCAGCTGTGCAATATCTGAGGCAATTATCATTTTATCATCTTACAAGATCATCCAGATAGTTATTGTGATGGTAAATCTTGTTTTGATTCTTAAGACATGTTAAGTCATCTCAGCTGAATGACGTTGAGTCCTCCCTCTGTGATGTACTTCCTGACAGATCGGAGCTGTAAAAAACCTCTGTTAATTAATAATAAGAAGTTTCATAGAGGGCAGAGTATATTCCCCTGGGATCTCTTTCACAGCTCAGCATTTGACAGCTGGCTCTAGGAGGACATACAATGAGTAAGCCATTAGCTCTGCTTCTCATGAGTTAAGACATGTGTTTTGTAGCTGTGAACTAGTGTTTTTCTGTGGTTCTGGAGGTTGTTTTATCTCACAGAGTACACTGAGGCACAGTTTACTTAGTATTCCTGTTCATTTTGAAGCAGCTTTTGCTACATGTGGTCGGATAGAAGTGAACAATGTTTCTGTTTTTCAGTGGAACAAGATGGTGTACAGCTAAAAAAAGTAATTGACACCAGTGGAGCTGACAACCCTGCTTATGAAATAGGGGTATGTATGTTTTAAAAAAAATTATTATTAAACAAAGAAAATCATACATCATGGTTTTTTAATTATTATGAAATTTCTACATTCTTAGGATGACGATGTTGCTGAGACTGGCAGCTCCACAAGTCAGAATGTACAACCTGAAAAGGGATTCTCATTGTACTTGAGGTGTGTCAGTTCAAGCAATCACGGCTTTATGAAACCAAAGTAATAACTGTTTTGTAGTGGTAATAGTACTCCTGGGTGCAGGTGTACTGCAGTACATTTATGTTGTCTTGATTTTGCTTTTATTTGTATTATTAAAATACACTTCATTGTAAAAATCTATGCAACTTCTCCTCATGCTCCTGTAGTCTCTTGGATGTTGAGATTGGATTGCATTACTCCAAAACCCTGATATATTTTACAATTAAAGCTATTTTGACTAGTCAAGAGAATAATATTTGAAACATGAGTATAATTTTTTTACTGTGGTCTGTACTTCAGCCAAATTTCCAGGCCGATAAATGCCACAGAGAGTTACATCAAGGCTCACTCAAGAACGTTCAAATATGTCATCCTGGGCATACTTGGAGCAGGTAATAATCAAAGTCTGTTTATTATTTTAAAAATATGTTTTCAGTTGGATGTCCTACACAGATTGAATTAATCTAAAACATTTTTGAAGATTCAGACAAAACTGTAAATATAATCTCAAAATAAATACTTTCTTTTCTGCAGGTTATGTTGCCTACTTCATTGCAGCCTGTGTATTGGATTTCAACAGGGCCACAGCCCTGGTGGTCCTTACTAGTTTGGCAGTTGTCATCCAGTCATATGAACTTCTGAAGGAATACAAGGGGGAAAGCATCAGCCGGTTTTTTAGACCCGCAATCAGTTGTTTAAAAAACAACATGAAATGGTTAAAATGGTAAATAGATTTAATGGTTTTAGTTCCACTGTCTTCTGTGCAATTTCAAACTCTTTATAACGAAACTGCTGCTTTCTTGTGTTTCGCAGGGTTTTCATCATAGCAGCTGTAGCCCTGTTTGTGTTGTGGCTTGTTTTAGACACACGTAAGCGTCCTGAGCAGCTTATCTCATTCGGGGGTGTGTGCATGTTCATTCTGCTTATATTCCTCTTTTCCACCCACAGGACAATGGTGAGTCAAGCCCTGATTTTACAGGCATGAATGATACCTTCAGTAACAGCTGTAATGAAACACTTATCTGTATCAAGTTATCTGTTGTCAGTTTAGCTGATACGTTGGATATCATGTGGCCTTGTGTCCCTATCATGACTTTATGGAGTTTCTGTGATACACTAATGAGCAACTAATTTCTTTCTAGGTGTCATGGAGGACAGTGTTTTGGGGTCTTGGGATGCAATTCTGTATTGGTCTTTTTGTAATAAGAACACAACCTGGACTTGTAGCCTTTGACTGGCTTGGAAAACAAGTGCAGGTATTGATTTTTTGCAAATAAACTAAAGATCATATAAAATAAATTCTATAACATGATATTTTTGTATTATCATTAAAAACTTTATTCTGTTAGTGTTAGCACTAATTTTATGTTACATACAGGCCATCTGTTACGATCATGTTTTGGATATGTGCAAATATATTTTTGCACTTTATTTGAAAAAAAAGATCTTTTTGTTGTGACTCTCCATTGCACATATCACCCATTTTGTTTAAATGATGTGTTACTTATCTACCATTGCACGTTATTAACTAACCGAAAGAGTGATACAGGCTTATCTTTTAAAAAACTTTAGTATTAGGGGTTAAGTCCGCACAGGTGCTTGCAGACTAGCAATTTTTTATCTTTTCTAAAGCAAAGTTCAGCCTACTGTCTCAACTGAACTGTAACTTTACTTCCTGTGGTAAAATCTTATGAGTACTTGCAACATAGATTGATGGACTGACCTAATGAAGAATTATGGGAACTTATTTAATCCTGTTTTCCTCTTCTGTAATACAATCACAGATATTCCTTGACTACACCATAGAAGGGTCGTCGTTTGTTTTTGGGGACCTACATAAAAATGTTTTTGCTTTTCAGGTCAGTACATGAGTAAATGATGAAATAATAGTCATGGAATTTCAAGACATTGTGTTTGAATACTTTGCAATAACTTTAACTTGATTTTTTCCTCAGGCTTTGCCTATTGTTGTGTTCTTCAGCAGTGTGATGTCCGTCCTTTACTTTTTGGGTGTGATGCAGTGGCTCATTTTGAAGGTAAAACATGTCCCTCAAAGCATCTAATGTTGATCTGGCTGTTTATTGCCTGCGTGTGAAGTAATATAGTGCGACCAAAAACCATGTGTTTTTTGTCCTTACAGATCTCATGGGTTATGCAGGTAACGATGGGAACCTCTCCCACCGAGACCTTGAGTGTGGCAGGAAACATATTTGTTGGGCAGGTACACTGGATTAGGCCTCATGTCTTTAAAACCATTTAACACTTTTCTGCTTGCATCTCTGTAACTAGACAAAACCATAAACATACTGTTAAGTGTGTATCTGTGTGTGCTCATTAGACGGAAGCTCCGCTGTTGATACGCCCCTATTTGAAGGACATGACCAAATCTGAGATCCATGCTGTTATGACTGGAGGATTCGCCACTATAGCAGGCAGTGTCATGGGAGCTTTCATTTCATTTGGGGTGAGATTTTTATAAAAGCAAGTTACATATGAATACAAATTTAAAAACGGTCGCTACAGCCTATTTAATGCACATTAGCATTGATTCATTGAGAAAACACCAAACATTATTCTATATGCCATAATGATCATTTTATATTCAAAGTGTTAACATTGAAAAATGGGTGACGCTATTGACAAGTGGTTCCCAATCTGTGGTCCGGGACACCCCAAGGGAATCCTCTAAAGACTACAGGGGTTCTCAGAGGATTTGAACATTCAGTGACATTGCTATAGATGTCCAGACATTGTCTCAATTTTTAGACAAAATTTTTAGAAAAATAAGGCTATATGTTGTTAATTTATCTTTTTTGAAGGACGGGACTCTGTCAGAGTATAGTATTATTGGTTAGAATCTCACTTTTGAAAGCATAAAAGCATGCATGGTTTCAGCTTGAGGAGGGTCCATGGCTCTTTAGTATTTGCATGATCAAGGAAAATAGGTTGGGAATCATTGGTATGAGTCACCTGTTTTCTGTCATTTTTGCATTGGGCATCTTTCTACGCAAGGCTACATATGCCTTTCATGTTTTCGCTCGACAAGGACTTGTCACGTGCAAGTGTAATGGATCTGTTACAAACCAATATGGTGTCAAAATGATATATGTTTATTCTTCTCATCCAACCACAATTAAACTCACTCTATCCAGATGGCACAATTTTTCTGGATAGGTTTTTAAACGACAACAATCGAAATTGAAATGGGTGGAACCAGGCTATTTTTAAAGAGTAAGAAGTATAAAAAATACATAACTGCATGAGGATGGAAGTAGTAGAAGTAAAAACTTGGCTGAAAAATGATTACCCCAGGAATGCATAGATATCCAAAATGTCTACTTAAGTAAGGTAACAAAGAATTTGTACTTCATTATTTGACACATGCCGATTTGTGTTTATTTTGGGTTTTCTTTTGTGCCCCCGTTCTCATCTGTAACTCTCATTTGAAGGTAAACAGTACCCAAAATATTTTAAAAACTGTTCAAGTGAGCTCAAATCAGTGTTTGACCTTATACAGAGCACACATCCCTTTACTGCAGTAAATACTTCAGGTCTTTGTCACCTAGTATAATAACTTATAAGGACTTCAACAAGAGACAACAAAAGACACAAAACAAGCCAGTTAATTGTAAATTAATTGAACTCTGTGTCACACAAAAATGGCAAATTCTATGGGCAATTTTGGCTGCACACTGTCAATTTGGTTGGTGTTGGCAGATATCTGACCTTTCAGGTGTAGAATATTCTTTTAATTATGGCTATCTCCTAATTATGGCTGGCAGAGAGCCAGTGAGGAGGTTGGTAGCACCATGTACAGACTGAAGAGTTCAGGACTGAACCTTCAGGTATTGCACAAAAAATATTTGTTCTTTCCTCTGAACAGTGCTAAAGTGCTTTAATGCTGCAAAAACCATAGAAAAACTGGTCATACAGTATGTTTCATAATGTTCAGTTCTCCTGAAACCTACAGTACAAGTCACATGGTCACAGGCTTAACAAAAAAGACTAAAATAACACAACTTAGTATATTTTACTTAATGTAGCCAAAGACACCTACTGTATAACTTATGTGGGAAAGAGTTTAAAGTAATGGGATCTGATATAAAACACAATAATCATGGTCATCTTTCCAGCAAGCAGATTATGTACTAAACGTGTCATTACACAAACTGTATCTCTTCAATGAGTGATGTAATATTGTACTTGTATTCTATAGATTGACGCTTCATCCTTGATCTCAGCCTCTGTGATGGCTGCTCCTTGTGCTTTGGCTCTCTCTAAACTGTCATACCCTGAGACTAAGAAAAGTCACTTCACTTCAGAGAAGAATATCAAAATTGCTAGTGGGTGTGTGTATACCTTTTACTTACTTCTCATAGTGTTGCTGATTTTGTACCATTGCTGTATTTTAATTACTTTTTTTCAACTATAGGGATGAACAGAATATTTTGGAGGCTGCTAGCAGTGGAGCATCTGCATCAATAGGCCTTGTTGCCAACATTGCAGTTAACCTGATAGCCTTTCTTGCAATCCTGGGATTCATAAATAGTGCTTTGAGTTGGCTTGGGAGTATGGTGGGATACCCTTCAGTCACATTTGAGGTATGGTGTAACAAAAGGCTAATATTTATTGTGGTCTTTTGTTATTTTAGTATTTTTTTTACTATTGAAATGAATATATCTTCAAAAACCTAACCATATCTATTTTTGTGCTCACAGTTGTTATGCTCCTATGTGTTTATGCCTGTGGCCTTCATGATGGGGATACCTTATGATGAAAGTTTCACTGTGGCTAAATTAATTGGCACAAAAATCTTCCTCAATGAATTTGTGGCTTATGAACAGTTGGCCACACTGAAGAAAAACAGACTCAATGGATTAGATGAAGTTATTGGAGATGAAAGACAATGGATATCTGTAAGAAAACGTTCCAAGTTCAGTAGTTCAACATAAGTTCATTCCACAGACATACACATATGATGAACTGCTTGTTTTTTGTTTTAGGTTCGGTCAGAAATTATCACAACCTATGCTCTTTGTGGGTTTGCCAATCTCAGCTCACTGGGCATTGTGATTGGAGGCCTTTGTGAGTATTTTTTAATACCATCCTTATTTATTTCCAGAGTCCTATTTTACTCAGAAGAGTTTTTTTTTTTTTTCTCACAGCCTCCATTTGCCCATCAAAAAGAGGTGATATTTCAACACTGGTGCTGAGAGCTATGATCACAGGAACGTGTGCGTCCCTTGTCAATGCATGCATTGCAGGTATATTTATGAATTTCCTTTCAGTCATCCCAGATTCATTTTGCATTACAACATGATAGGAACTCTCAGCTGTTTTCTCAGGGCTTCTCTTTGTTCCTCCACTTGACTGTGTGGAGGTGTTTAAAGTAAATATGTTCAATGCCACAAATGCAAACATTCAAGAATGCTGTCAAGATCTATTTGAAAAGTAAGTTCCTTCTTCTTAATGGATGATTTAATGTAGAAATATCTGCGCTACTCTTTGTGTTACGGGGCTATAAAACTACTACTCACGTCTCAAATGATTTCTTTTACAGCACCATTATCAACGGCACCGTCTCATTTGGAGGAATATGGAACTCGGTTGCAAATGTCACAGTGTTTTTCTCTAAATGCTGCCAGTGTTGTGGTCTCTCCGATGGGGGAGTTTGTACGTAGAGACAAGCAATGCAGAACGGGATAGAGCATTTGAACAACTTTATTGACTTGGCTCCGTGAAGTTTAGCACATAAAACGTTCAATGTTGCAAGACTCTTGACTGGACAACTGAATGTCTTTGACCTCGATGTGTTCCACGAGTTAATGAGGAAGAAGATATTGGAAAGAACAGGTATTTATTGAATCGTTTATCAGAAGCAGAAAATCTTACAATGGGAGGTGGGCAAGGAGGTTAACAATACAGGTACAAGAGAAAAGAATATTACAGCAGATGGTGCAAATGTGCTTTGCAACTACAACATATGGTAACAAATTCAAGTAATATGCAAACAACATATCAGAAAAGTCTTTATTTGTCACTATATTTGCATGACATGAAATGAACAGCACATTTTGTGGATATTTCTCTTTCATTTTTGTCTATATTGTAAAAAAATCCCAAATATTAATTTAGATTGAAGGTTAAATACTTTTTATCTTTTTGTTTGTGGACACATCTCTTATTGGACTGTTTGTAAACTTCCTAATTCAAAGTAATAGCAAGTTGGTGGAAATCTCTTATATGGCTCATTTGTAGCTCTTGCTTGACGACTAGTGACTATTTATATACATTTGTATTTTTAACCACAGCTCATGTAAAAATGTAAATCATATTTGCATACTGTTGAAGGATGATATTTTCACTGTATTTTACTGTAAATTAATTTAGATATTGGCTTTTATTTATAGCCAAGACTCACTTGGGAACTTGGGAAAAATTCAGATGTTGACTTTTTCGATGAATGTAGATATTTCAAGTAAAACTGAGAAATTGTAAATTTTTTGATTAATATAAAAAGAATCCAATTAAAAATATTTGTAATAAAAAATTATCTTTGGATTTCCTTTTGAATTTATTTTAGAAAAAAACAACAACATCAGCAGACATGGTGTCACAGAGCACACAAAACACAGGTTTAGTCACTCATTCAGTCATTCAAACTGTCTCCACATTTTTCTTCACACAGATATTTAACCCTTCGACTTTATGTACACGTAAAAACAAAAATAATTGTTTCCACAGTTATTACCATATTCAGTTATTTAAAATATTTAAACACCAATAAAAATACTTTTCCTTTTATTATGTTTCCATAAATAAAAAAGGTTTCATGCATTATGAGAAATCATTAAACAACAGCCTGAGGTTACCAGGAACTACTCATTTGAAAAGTAGTGAATCTTTAACCAAGAACCCATTCAAGAAATTCCAAAAGATTTTTTTGTTGTTTTTGTTTAGTTTTTTTTTGTAAAACGGACATGACCTTAGTTGGAATTCAACTGTGTGCAAAGACACCAGATAACTGAGCAAATATCAGTCTTATTCTAACCCTCATATCCACGTATAGTACATACATGATGGCCTCACAGCATACATAGAAAAAATGCTAATGATTGGTCTGATTTCTATTGACCAACTATCAATAAACAATCCCTTCATCTTATCATTTGTTAAATAGATCAGCCTGTTATTGGTTGTTTTTGTTTTATATCCATCCCAGTGAAACTTTGAAGACACTTTGTGAGTATTTAGGAGCAGAAACCCATAATAGATTAAGTTTGTACTGGTAATTACTTGACTCCTTGTTGCTTTGCCAGCTCTACTCACCAGAATATTTAAAATAAACAGACACCAAATACTCAAAATCTAAAAAAAAAACAAAAAAAAAAACAATGCTAACACACAAATGTTTTTTCTTTTACCTAAACATGGGGCTGTTATTGCAGAGAATTAGCTCATCTGGGCTGTATAAAGAAATGCAAAGGCACTGATATGCCTAACAATAAATACTGTCTCTGAAATACATACTTTTGCTGTCCACACATTCGGTACATAAAAGCTGAACATGCAGTATTCACTAAAAATCCTACTTACTAAGAAAACCTGCTTATATTATATAGCAGTGGTCATGTATATTTTATACTCTTAATTTCAAACATACAAGTGCTGAAATCTCCCTTTGATTTATTTCGCAAATATTGCTTGGAGGATTGTTTGTCCACTCATGGAGTTGATAAGATTATTGGGCAAGTGTTTGGAGTGATATATAGTTACATGGCAGTTTGAACGAGGCCAAGTGTTATTTTTCAGTCTCTAGTTTTAAACATGACAGTGTGACTGTCACAGCTGTGAGCTATCATGTAAAAAATGACTGCTATTGCTCCTACATTCTCAGAAACGCCTTAAGAAGGCTTTAAGCAGGAGAAAATCACAGTAATTTCATGTGACAAATCAAGTCAACAAATGATTTTTGTTCTGATAACGTCTGCCTGGAAAATGCAGGAATAACTAATCCATTAATGCCAAAATCAAAAGAAACTTCATCTCCTACCTTGTCTCAACAACAGAAGGACTTTCAGCAAGCTTGGTTTTGCTATCTGCCTTACTGTCCTCTGTCTCCTGAACCTTTCTCACCACATTTGGGCTAGAAATTGCCTTTCTAGACATCTGGGGGCTGTGACCTTTTCGCTGGGGCTGTGGGCTGTTGGAGCCCAACTTTCGGTTGAGCAGGGGACTTCTGGAGCCCTTTATCTTGGCGGGCTGCTGTAGACTCTCTGTAGTTTTCAGCGTGCGAAGGCCAAGAAGCCCACAGTAATAGTTGCACTGATGGAGTGTCATGAACTGATCGAATACTTCCGGAGAGCCGCATTCAGTCAGTCCTTGGTATCTGCAACAAAGGAAACAGCTTATTATTCCATTTATTCTAAAAACATGCAAACAATGGCATTGAAATGTAAAATCTAAAAGATACAAACCCTTTTGACTTGGTCACAACTTTAATGTTCGTAATCTTGGTTTCAACACCTGAAGAACACATATATATATTTTAAAAAAACTTAAAAACATTCATTTTTATTGATAGATAAAGTAAAGATGAGGTTGTCAATTAATGACAAGTGTGGCTCACCCTCAAGCTGAGCCACCAGCAGATTGCCGTGTGTCCACTGATGGATCCAGTGCTGGAAGGTGCAGCATTTCTTCTCCACCTCGGAACCGTTTTGCATACTCAGCTTGCCTTTGGGATCCATCGTGCAATATTTAACAAAGGTGCCTGTTAGATCAGCTTCAACTGTGGCATAGGGCACAGATTTTGCCGGACGGTACATCAGATATCGAGGAATCACTCTGTGAACAGATTAAGATGATGACGCTATTTTTTAAATGTCCAAAAACGTTTACTTACAGAATAATAGATGGTGTACTTACTCCAATGTAAAGCCAAAATTTTCAACAACTCTTGCTTCAGCTGCAAATATTTTACAGTATTCTCTGATCATATTTTGGACTTTGCATTCCTATAAAAACAAAGATTTTAGTTAAGCAAAAGAGGGTTTTTCTACTTTGACTTGAACGTTACTGCAAGGCCATAAATTCACACTCACATGCTTGGTAATATCCAGATTTCTCTCTGCAAGGTGGCTCTCCTGTTTGGTCCCGTAGGCAATGGGGTTTTGAACTTTGATGATGCAAGTGCTACCAGACTCAAAGATAGGATCCAGGCCATAGATCACCTTCACCTTGCTGGCTTTGTGAGCGCAACCCTCTCCCATTTGTAGAGTCTCAGTAAAAATGCGACCAAAATACTTTTCACCCCAGCTGCCGTAGTCTGCCAGGCCTTTGGCGAACAACAGTGGGGTCATCTCTATTTCCTCTCCAACTGTTTGACAGCAGAAACCAAATTATTACGAGCAATACTTTATTTTATTTCTAAAACTAAACAACAAAAACAAAAGAAGCTATATAAATACCTTCCAAGTCGTCATGCAGTAAAATTTCAGACAGAACTGCGGGAAAAAAGGGCAAATAATCAATATCATTGATATGGAATCTAAGTGTCCAATGTAATTTTTGTCTGCATGCTTACTGTCTGTGCTGAGCAGGTAGTCAGTCGTGTCCGTCCCGTATTCGTTACTGATTGTACAGCCGTATACACCGCAGTCTTGGTTGGATGCAAGGACAATAGCCAATGCTACTTGGCTTTCATCTCCTCCACTTAAAGATTTTTAAAAAAGGCGAAAAAAGGAAAACACACAATCATCATATCAAGCAGAGAGGCCTGTCTGACTTACCAAATGTCACCAACATCCCACAAGGTGTCGCTGTGAGACAGGCGCTCAGACTGCTGACGGCAGACTGCTGACACAGCAACCATTAGCACATATATAGACTTTTAATGCACCCTTGAGATGGGAAAATATTGTGTCGGGTTACAGCTCTGTCTAGTCACCTCTCTGTGTCACAGCTATGAGCTTCACAGTCACATGAGCTGGACATCGCTGGAGTGAAAATATGAGAAGGACAGACGTTCATGGATGCACTATGAAGTCAAAATAAATGTTTGATCCTTTTTTGACCGGGTGACCTCAAATTAATAACAAAAATGTGAAAATGAATGCCTGCAACATGCAAACAATAACAATTAAGATGATAAGGAGATTTACCTTCTTTTCACCTCTAGTATTTCCTCCTCGTCTTTGTACCACTTAACAGTGGAGTCACTGAGAACATTGAAGAACTGGCACCACAGCTTCAGGTGTCCGGAGGCATCCGGGAATGGCTCTCCCCTGATCTTACGGATAACCTGAGGAGCTGGTAGTAAATTGTAGCGGGGGGAGAGATTGGAGGGGGTACCCAAGGTAAATATATGCTGTAACGGAGAGTGGAGACCTTCTGAAGTTTCCACTTCCTGAATTACCAGAATATTTCATAGAGCTTTTTGCGTTGCCACATAGTTTGGAAAAACTATAAAATCTGGTCAGATATAATCAACAAGCTCTTCCTGGAACGGTGTATCCTGTCCTCATAGTTTCAGATAAGATAATAAGAATGTGAATTGTTGATGCTTTACCTTTGAGAGGATCTGGTTTCTTTTCAGCTGGTTTCTCTTCTTTTTTGGTGCTGGGTGGTTCTCCTGAGGGAGTCTCCTCCGGGACCTTTGGCACCTCCAACATGGCCTTTCTGCGACTCAGCAGCGGCGAGCGCCTGTCCATCGGAGGGGTCTTTTGTCCCGTGGAAGCCTGCAGTAATGCTGCTCTGCGTGCCTGGCTGGGGGACATGTAGGGGGTCTCCTTTCTGCCTTCCAACACACCAACCATTATTCCATCTATGTCTTCTTTCGACTTTGGGATGAAGATTTTGCGTCGAGCTCCAGATGCCAACTCCTCAGGTGTGGCGGACCGTATGAGTGTCAGACTGTCTCTGCGCTTCACCCGGGGACTGCTTTCACAGGAGAGAGAAGATGTTGGTGTTGAGCCACCGCTCAGATCATCCTCCGCTTTGTCACTTTGCCGATCGCTCGCGGAAATCGCAGTCGATGCAGTCTCACCGTCTGAATCCGGAGCGGCTTTGGACATAAATTTGCGAAGACTGGCTGGACTTAGAGATGGATAAGTTGGAGGTTTGGAGCAGAGCCTTTCAACAGAAGGTTTGCTTTTCAGGAAGTCTTCAATAGACGTAGAATTCTCAATCTTGGCGTCTTTTAGGGACTTTGGCTTGAAGGTCTCAGGGACGGTTGTGTCTTCGGTGGATTTACTGGGCGACGGCACACTATCAACGACTTTTGGTTTGAGAGTTTCATGTAGAACAGTTGGGGGGTTTTCTTTTATACCTTTTTCAGACATTTCCTCAAAGTCCTCACTTCTTTTAGTGATCTCTGGCTTTGTGGTCGTATTTTTGTCAACTCCTTTCATTGTTCCCTTTTGCGTGCCAGCAGAAATTTCTGTTTCTGTCCTGTCGATGCAAGAGGGCAGTTTAACTTCTGGATCACTTTCATGACAAGTGACAGAAATTGGAGGGACGACAAATATAGGCACTGTTGGAGTTTCAGAAGCCCACTGTGGACATGAGTCACTGCTGCCCGCCTTGTCATCGGTATACGAAACATTTATAATAGGAATCAATGAATTGCCCACTTGAGGAAGCTTTTCACTGCTTTGCACGTGTGGCGGCTGCTGCTCAAGCTTTTCTTTAGCAACTTCATTTCCTTTCTCTTTAGGTGAAAGGTCATCATTATTCTGCATTCCTTTGTGCGTGGGGAACAAGCCTGGAGAATCAGCAGTGCTGTCATCCTTGATCCTTATCTCAGCCTCATGAGTTGCATCATGCTCTTTCAAGTTTGACTCTGGTTTGTTTTTTGCCAAAACAGTTAGTGGCAAGGTGCAGTGTTTATGGTCAGGTTCCAGTATTTCAATTTTGGGGATTATAAAAGGTTCATTTTTGCTCAGATCTGGCTCAGACTCTTTAACATCTGGGATGTAGAAATTTGTAGATATTTGGATGGACGGGATATTCTCTAAAGGACCGTCTTCACTGGAAATATTACTGCCTTCCTCCAGAAGATTAGCACCACTTTCATTGCTTTCAGATTCTGCAAGTGTCTTTGATTCATCTAACTCTTCTTTATTCACCGCTGTGCATTGTAAAGCTTCATTTCTCTTTTTGTTTTCAACTCCTGCTGTTGCCTGCTCTTGTGTTTTTAAAATATTACATAAATTCCTCTCTAAATCCTTCCCTGAGGGAGAATTCAGCCCCTCTTTCAACCAGTCTCCTTCGCTGTGGCTGAAAGCGAAGTCTGAACTCAGAACCACTTTATCACCGTGGGCTTCTGTGATTTCCCCGACTGCAGAAAGGTTCCATTTATGCTGCATTTTTAGGTCACTGTTCTCTAACCCGTCCGGGACTGAAGTGGGTGGAAATCCTACATTCATTTCCTGACTCAGCGAGGTACGCTTGGTCTCTTCTGGCTGTGTGCTGCACGCAACCTCCACAGAAACGGGAGAAAGCACCTGATCTGGTATTTTAGATTCAGATAGCTCTGTTCTGTCTTCCAGTGAATGTGCTGATAATTTGGTAGTCTCCGATCTGTTTATATCTGAGCATGGGTGTTTGTTGAATTTCACTTCAGCTTTCTCTTCCTCACACAACTTGTTAGAGGAACAGGCCTCTCCTGAAGGTCCGCCTTCTGCGACTGCCTTTTCAACAAATCTCATCTCATCGCTGAATGTTTCTCCAAGGCAATGGCAATCTGTGGTTGAGATAGGACTGTGGGGGGGAGTCAAGCAAGATTCAGACTTATTGAAGGTGGGTATGCAGGGGCACTCTTCATAAGCTGAAGCCTGAGCCTGTGGCAAGACATCCTCATCTTTCCCATCTTTTCTTGCCTGGTTATTAGATTGGTGCGGAGCCACCGGGTGATCTGACTCTTGGATGGCAGAAACTACGTCAGAGTTTTTCTCTTCAACCTGTTGGAAAATAAACAAAAAAAAAGCATTTCAGTGCATATTGCACCAGCAGCAACATCCAAACTCCCTTCTGTGGAGGGTAATAATCTAATCGATTGATTTATTAGTGTCAATGCATGTAAACCTAATGAGAAGCTATTCAGTGTTATGTTTAGGAGATTGCAGTATTTTTAAGAAGCTTGTTAAAGAGAAGTTTCAGCTGTGACCTTTGATAGCATGACACATTTAGCATGTGAGCTATTTCTGTTGTAAATCAACAGAAGCACGAACACTGACAGCTCTTGGCACATGACGTATTGTAAAGCAGTCTTACTTCCCCAGTAAGACAGGATTAGGACCGCAGTCAGTTAACAAAGTTAATCAGTTATTAGATAAAAAGCAAAAAGTTAAAAAATGTTTGAAACAAGTTCAGTAAGTCAATTTATTCTTCAGTTTTATGACATGTTTTATCCTGGACCCTTTTCAACCCCCCCGTCACGTGCCATGGAGCTGAAACCGAGTTGTTTACACATGTGCAGTAGTCCAAGAAAATTCTTCGAAGTTTAAGTTTCAGTGAGTTTTCAGATTTTATCAGGTAGAAAGTTTGTCTTTGGTAAACCAAATAAAGAAACAATAAAGAAATAAAATCCCCCCCATAAAAACAAACTAGAATTTGAAAACAAAACGCGCTTCAAAGTTTGAAAGGTGTTCTTTACTCAAACTGAAAACACAAACGGGGGAATTACCCGCGAGACTGGCAAAGGTGTGTTGTTTACTCTTTGTACTCACTGAGCGCTGAGCGAATGATTGCTTTTTCTGTGTGCTGGACGCAACATTCTGTCACGCCCCTCTTCAGTATGTCTGGGAACATAATCTGGAGCTGAGAATGCATCATATAACCTGACTTTCCCGGGCAAAACTCCCCAAAAATCTTAATTACGTCACTCCTGCAATAAAAAACAAAACAGGAACATCTGAAAATGTGGGCTGGTCGAGATTTGTGCTACATTTAATTTGGCTTTCTTTGCTTTTTCTATCTTGGGCCTCCAGTTTCATGTCATTTAGTTTTATGCTGCAGGGTAATATGGCCTCACGCTGCCTCGTGACAACATGTTTGGACACCAGCGACTTCTAAGAAAACAAGAAGTTGCTACTTTCGGTGAAAAGAAGCTGGTGTCACATTTAGTTGCACCTCCGCCCCCTTCAACACCTTTGAGGGGGAAAAGATGTAAAACTCATGTGACAAAACATCATTCAGATAAACGGCTTGACTTCCTCCAATTACTCATGAGTTGTGCTTCTGCATTATGGACATTCAATCAGCAGGTGATAGGAAGGTGATTTAATACAGTTACCTCAGTTCTCCTTTCCACAAGACATTGCTTCCCACTTTGGGGAGTAAATCTAGTAAAGGCTGACAAAAACAGGTGCATAAACCAATTATGCATGATACACAATAAATTTTCTAATTTTCTCTCAGCATTTAAATAGTAGGACAAGTTTTCAACGGGTGTATCCTTTGCAATGTTTAATATTATTCATATTATTTAAATGCAATCATTTATTTAAATGTCTTATTGGTGCAAAAATCAATTTGATCACTTCATGTAAGCTTTAAAATAAAGTTTTCTGTCTAACTTTTTTGTGTGCTTGCCAAAGTATCTAAGAGTTTCAGACATATCACATTATAGGAAATGCTTAACAAAAATACTTTAAGTCAGAGAGATTAGCTCTGATAGTGCCACCGAAAATACAGCAACGCTCTGACAGACATGAAACAATTCTCAAATGTGGACGGTGAGATGAGAGAAGTTCTGCCGTCTGCGCCCTTCTCTCGATGAGGAACATGTTTATTTTAAGATATTGGAGAGGGGGTGCAGTGAAGAATCTGCCCGCTGTGACAAGGCCCTCCTTTCATGCTGAAACCTGCCTCAGGATTCTCTACTACCGCTTATCCAACTGGCCCGGCCGCCGGTCATGTTTGCAACATGAGAGCCGCTAAGTTCTGACATTCAGGTTTCATCATGATCTCTGACGCACTGGTGTTCCACTCATAACAGCCAACAGATGTTTGAAAGATATTCTGCATCCTATCTGAACAGTGTGCAGCTTAGATGCACAATATCCCCCACCCCCACACACACACACATCTACAGCAGCTTGCCTTCAGCTTCCCTGTTTCTCCCACACAAACTTTCTTGGCTTGTCACTTGCAGCAGCCTGACTCACTTTGCTGATCACCGTCACTGATATTACACTGTATGTTTTGAAGTACTGTATTGTTTGGTTCCCTCTCAGTGTTCCATGAATACAACAGCTAACTTTGAGTCAGCGTGTGCTCCTTTTTTTTTTTTTTCATCAGCAAAAGTGCAAAGTCTGATGTAATGGTGACTTGTTGTCACACAAAGGCAGTGGATAAGTCGAGTCATTTTAAGTGGGAGCTATCAGACAGTGGGAGATCACCCTACTTACCTCGGTGTAAACTCGAGGCCCTGATAATGACTCGTCTTCCCCCGCACCGCTGCTCTCTGGCTCCAGAGATACCTTTTTAGCCTCCACGGCCTCTGCAGCATCTTCAGCTTCCGCTACAATCTGCGCTGTGGATTCCTCTGCAATCTCTGTCGGGGTTTTATGATCTGTGTCTTTAAGAGGCTCTAGTGACACTGACTGCTCCTCTTTGTCCACAGTTTCTGCATGCTCCTCGGTTTGATCTGTTTCCATGGGCTCGGCTTCCTCTGTGTGCTGACATACCTCTGGATTATGCTCTGAAAGCTGAAATGATGGTGGCATGTCCACTTGAGAGGGTTGTGTTTTAGTATAGAACGGGTCAGAATCTTTGTCTTCATGTTCAGTGTGATCGTGAGAGTCCTTCTTATTTTTACCAAAGAAGAAGTCTTTAACAGTGTGGAGCATAGAGGAGAGGGAGGCCTGGATGTTGATGTGGTCGTGATCCTTGTGACCTTTGATGTGACGTTTGACCTCTGAACTCTGCCTTTCCTTCTCTTTCTCTCTTTCTGTGGCCACTTCCACCTCTTTTCTCTGCTCTTTCTCACACGCTTCAAGTAATGTTTTTTCCTGTTCATCTAACTTTTTATGTTCGTCCTCTTCTTTCATTTGACTTTCTCCTACAACAGCAACATCCTCCTCTTTAGGTTTCTCTTCTTGGGGAGAGCCCTGTTTCTCGTCCGCAGCTTGGGACTGAAGGGTTTCTGCCAAAAACTGCGCTAAACTGATTCCCCCGTCGTAACAGTTTTCCCCTCCGTTCCCCATGACATGACTTTTGCTGCTACTGCTGCCATTACTGCTGCTAGCAACCCCAGCACCTACACCATTTGACATTTTGATTCTCTTCTTTGCCAGAGTGTCCTGGGATGAAGAAACCTCGTTCTCTGATGAGACACCTGTAGGCGTCAAAGGATCTGGTTCCTTGACAGCTGAATTAATTCCATTGGGTTCTGCAGTTTCTCGCGGCTGTTCCTCCATTGCAGGCTTTTTGACCACTTGCCTCTCCTCTGGTGGTGGCACAGAACGTTTTCTCTGAGGATGTTCAAGGCCACTCCGCAGCTCTTCTTTCTGAATATTTTCTTTATCCTCCTTCTTGGTGTGCTCCTCCAAGTCTTTTTTCTTCTTCTCTGCCTTCTGCTTGAGTTTAGCGAAGAAGCGCTGGTGGATCTTGTACTCACTCATGGTACCGACCTCCAGAACTCCAGAGCAGGAGACGATACCTTTGCTGTTGCTGGCAGAAACTTGATAGATGGCTGCGTCGTCCAATGTACAACTGAAATTAGATTTTTTATAGAAAAAAAATAACAGAGCTGCTTTCCTGTTACTCTGAATAGATGCGATGGGTGATTATTGCAAAAAGCTATCTTACATACTTGTAAATATGAAGAGTATGAGTTTTCCCATTGCGGCGAATTTCATATTTTGGGAGACCACAGTAGCGATCCATTTCCATATCATCTTTATACCATTTCAGTTCTGGCGCTGGGTAACCTATAGACATAAACATACTGCAGTCACCTCATTTCCTCTGAATAGTAAATATTACACTTCCTGTGCCAGGATGTGCTAACTGTATAAACCTGTGACAAATGTTAGACTGTTGATACAGTATATTAGCTAATTACACAGTAAAAACAACACACTGTACGGAGGCTTTACTGTTCTGGTTTTTCTGGCTGTTGCATTGTGTTTCTAATGTGTCACACAGTAACATCTGCTGCTGTTGAATGATCCTACTTGTCTTGTCTGCAATCAAAAACGTAGACGACCAATAATTTGAGGGTTGTTTTTTCTATGAAACATTTCTGGGCGAATGAACTTGTTCATTTTGTTCCAAGAAAGTACAATCCCATTAGTCACATCCTTTCTTTTCACAGTGCTGATTCAGTTAGTTTCTCAAACAAACAAGCTGAGACGTGTGCCTACCTGATACCACACAGGTGAATTTCACATTACAGTTTTCTGACACAGCCTTTGATTTCAGAGTGGTCTCAAAAGATGGCTGGATGTCCTCAGTCAGCTGAGCCATGACGCTGCATAATGTGCTCCTGGAAAGAATAAACTGCCGCATCAGACTGGAGAGTCAATTTCATGCTGCAGACAGTTATTATTTCAGTGGCCGTTCCACCTCTGTGCAGGACATCCAAATGACACTTTTAAACAAGATGTTAATGAAACTTCTGGTAGTGACGACATTGTGGAAAGTGACACAGAAACTTGTGAGATATCAAGCAAAACAAATCTCTCAATCCAGTACTTAAACAGATTTAGAAAACTAAAAAAACACTTGAATAGACACTGACATTACAGTTAAAGCTTGTGTTTGTCTCATTCATGGGATGACCCAGTTTACATGGTTAAAATGTTAGTTGGGAATAGTGTTTTAAAACTGGGATTACCTCGTTGGTCTGTAGTGTGAATACCTTGAATAGCTATTTAGAGAGGAGGCAAATGAAGGAACATCAGCCAATATTTAAGGTCTGCATAAATTGAACCTATTTGATTAAAACTGTTAGAACTTCCCTCCTCTTAAATAAAATGAGCCCTTTGTCATGCTAATTGTTTGAAGATTAAAACATAACCTGGACAGTTTGAAGTTGTAAAATGATCATATGTGGCAAAAATCTTCGTTGCATTTGTTCCTTTTTTATTTCCCAGCTATATTTATCAAGTTTAATGATTGTTTTCCATCGACCTGCCTGATACAAGCGGGTTTTCTGAGGATTTTTCCCCCTTAGAAGGAATAAACATTTACCAAAGGTGGAGTTATTTACCTGTTTTCAGGCCTAACATTTGAGAGGTAGGTGTTGCGGCTCTCTGAACGACCATTGGAAGAGCTGCTGTCCTCCTCACTGAAGCTACTCGTCCTCCCATTGCCAGAGTAAGTTCGAGTCATTGGCCTTCTGGAAGTCATTGTCCACTAAGGTAGATCACTTAAAATATAGTAGATCCAAGATAACGGTTTCACCCACAGGACAAAAAAAGAAAAGAAAAGGAAAAACGGGCGAAAAAAACGTCTCCTTGTTCACATCAAGGCTCAAACTTAATGGATCCTTCCATGTAAAAGCTCCTGTGGAATAAAAAAAAATACTTCAGAGTGATCACAAGACCTTTGGGAACTCATGAAAGTACTCGCTGGATAATTTGCTTGTATAAAACTCAGACATAGACTTCAGGGTAAATGGCTGTCCTTTCTTACCAAGCAAAGCTCTTGCATTGAAGCAAGTTATAAATAGTGTACTATCGGGTTGTGGAAGAGTTCTTAGTTGTCAGACACAAGCCATAAGATTCATTTTTCTGTTGTACGTAAAAAGAACATAGTTACAGTGTGTCTTAGTCAGCATGAATCTTGTTAAATTGTTCAACTTACCATCAAGATGTTGTTAGTGTTGCTTTGGAGCCAGTCTGTGGGGAAAATCAGTAACCGCCTATCATAGACATGCATGTGTTGCCAGCAGGGCCCTATTTATAGCAGGCCCACAAATAGGTGCAAGACCACATCAGATTTTCCGAAACTAGACTGAAGACTTTACAAAGAAGTTAAGTTTAGGTGTTAATAATGTATATCAAATCAAATTTCTTATAGTTTGTCATTAACTAATGGGTGTAATGTAAAAATTAACCATGTCTGCTTGTTGGGAAAACACTTTCTCTGCTGTAGAAGATGACATGCGGACTTGCAAAACATGTCTGTGAATATGATGTACCTGATGACAGCTAATAATCTCAGAAGATCTAAGATTTGCAGAGGAGTTATTGGAGGACAGCCCCTCTCACTTTGTATTTCAACACATGGTCATATCAGGTGACCCTTATAACTGACATTTACATAGATTACACAAAAACCATTGAAATCTATGCACTCTTCTGAGTTTCTTATTATTTTCAAATAGATGGGTAAAGCACTGGATGTCATCACTTTCATCGTACATCTTTTTTTCTTTTTTCAAAACTTTCTAAATTATCTGCAGTTGAACGGTCTTTCATTGACAGGGGGCTTTGAAAATTTGTTTTAATATTTTTTAATTGAATACCAAAACAGACTTTTCCCATTTCCTTTATTTCTTTTTTGTATTTATAAAAAGAAAGTAATCTGTTAAGTATGCTGTATGATTTCATTTATTCATATATTTACTGCTCCAAATGATTTTGCATTTAACTTCTTTAAAGGTGGGAAAATTCAGGGAGTCTTCTGAGTTGGAAAGACACATTTTTATCTCTCTATCTTTCCGACTCTATGACTCTGACCTGACGGTACAACACAGGAGGGAGAGCAGGGGGGAGGCACATTGTTTATTACCGTAATGTTAAGTGAAGAGGTAGCCTACCATTTACATATTGCCTGATTTTTTTTTTTTTAACGCAGCGACCGAAGTTGATCTCTCCAGGTATTTCCCAGTTAAAAAATAACCTAGCTTGATATCAATGATATCTCAGATTTTTTTTTTGTTTCCTTGTGTGCTTTAGTAAGATACTTACGTATTCTCTGATGCTCACCTACTTTGGGCTTTACGGTAATTTGTGTGCGCTCATGGTCTCGTTCCGGGAAAGGGAAGCACTTTGGTTTGCACTCAAAAAAAAAAAAAAAAAGTTAAAAAGGCAGAGAACAGGAAAACACATTCAAACCGAGGTCCGACAGCTATTCAACTGGTACGAGGCTGACGGCAGGTATACACTTAGATATGTTTTATTACTAATACCAATAATAATAATGATAACAATGCAGTAGGCAAATATAAATGTGTAGCCTGTATGGATTTTAAAATGAAGTTTGAACAGAATCAGCCGTATTAACCATTACACCCTGAACTGCTTTTTTTACTGGAAAAAATAAGATTTGGTTTACAGCTAGGCTGCGATTTCTTACTTATTTTCTAGGCTTTTGTTGTCTATTTATTTTTTGTTGTTGTTTTTGTTGTTTATTTGTTCCCCCATTTGGAAGCATTGTTAACAATAATTAATATGCTATGATTTAAGCAGATTCTCTCAGCCTGTGGAAAATGAGCAAATGAACAAATGACTGGATCCCATCCCCTCCCCAGCCAAATGATGATAAGAGGTAAGCGCTTTTCCAAAGTTTCCCCCAAAATAAACATTGTGTTTTCAGGAGGTTGAGACTCTCACATGATTTGTTTCAGATATCGTTATTGTGCGCCATCCTGTCTCTGTGTGTGTACCTGTGAACCACAAGGTGACTCTGCGTGTTCGTGCTGAGGGCACAGGCATCCTCAGCTACCAGTGGTTCACTGAAGATGAAAAAGAAGTAAGTGGAATGACTCATTAAATTGATTATATTTTCTAATATTAGACTCCAGTAATGTTTTCTGTCTAGAAACAATCTGCGTGACAATAATAATTCTAAAATTGTTATTGATCTTAATAACAATACAGAATTAAACTCACTTGTTTTCTCTCTTCTGAAGGTTCCCGGTTGTACTCAAGCCGACCTGGTCATCAGAGCACAAAAAACTCAGCGCTATGTGTGCCGAGTAAATGATCACTTGTATAACTGTGTCTTCAGTGAATGGGTCAAGGTGAAGGTGCTGGACATTGATAAATCAGGTAATGCTTTGTTTCATCCTCATGCTGAGTCTGTTAAAGCATTTCTAAGTTTTCTAAGCTGTTAGTTTTAATCTTTATTTTTTTTCTGTAGGTTTGCCCATAGACTGGCAGGGTGAACCACACATTGCTATTAACCCTAAACCGCAGAAGGTTCAACATGGTGCAAAAATTACACTCCGCTGTGCTGCCTTCGGCATCCCAGCTCCACACTACCAGTGGCACAAAAATGGACAGCCACTGCTGGACAAGACTAGTGACACATTGCAGGTACGAAGGGATGACAAGCGAGTATTTGCTTTCTTCACTGCTGATACGGATTGTTTACACTCTGTCATCATTCACTTTGCCATTCACTGACTGAATCGTGCACCACTTCCTGACCATGTAATCTAGTTAGGAACGTTGGTTAATAATGAACCAAAAACTATGATTTATGGAAAAATGCCAGAGACATGAAGGAATATGATCTATTATACTTGCAGATTGACAGAGCGACAGCTGAACATGCAGGATGGTATCTGTGCTCGGTGTCTAATGTGCTGGAGGAAAGATGGTCAGAACCAGTAGATGTTGAAATTGGTAAGTACTAAGAAGAAGTACTTCTGTCTATTAAAACCTGCCTTTTTCCCAGTAGTCACATGTGTTTTCTCCTCCAACTTTACTTCCTCTGTTATCAAGTAAATGGCTGTGAGGAAAATCTGATTTTATTCACACTCCTTCATTCCACTGTTTCAGTTCGGAGGCCATTTCTTGTTTCCACTGTGCTTGGGGTACTTTCCCATTTCACCAGGCTAAAAAGGAAGTTGTCAGACTCCAAATAATACTTGGTCTGACAGGAAAGTGATGTAAAATGAAACTAGTTCTTCTAGTGTTTCCAATGTTAAAAACTTATGTTGCGAAGAATGTGTTGGCTGTCTCAAAAAAAGTGTCAGATTTGTATTTATTTGTATTTGACTTACTTGTTTGTTCCAACAAATTAGAATAAATTAACTTACTTTTGTCAAGAGATGTTGTTAACAAATACTATTTTGTGCTCTATTTGTATATTTTAGTGGAAACTGTTAAGCCTCCTCCAGCAGCTCTCACAGGTAAAGTTTGGTCGAACGAACTGTAGAAGAAGAATATTTAGCATTACAATTTCCTATTTTTGCAGTGATTACAATTCTACTTTTTATATTTTAGCCACTGATAAAGTTGCCCTTCTTATTGGCAACTTGAATTACACCAGCCATCCAGGCTTGATGGCACCCGTCATGGATGTCCATGAGCTGGCCAACCTGCTGCAGCAGCTTGGATTTAGGGTTGTGTCTTTGCTGGATCTCACCAGAGAGGAGATGCTGGCTGCTATAGACAAGTTCATTCAGCTACTTGACAAAGGAGTTTATGGTAAGCTGTTTTTTTTTTTTAACTTTTTAAAAATGGATTTATCTTTAAAAGAAAATTGTTTAATTTTGCGACTTCGGTACCTCTTTACAGAGAAATGCTAAATCTGAAAAGTTGTAACTTCCTTTTTCGTTTTCTGTGTTCTGCACCTCATTCTGTGTTCTGTGTTCCGCACCTCTGGCACTCCCACTTCCTGAACACTAGTATTGTTTATAGTTATACATGTGTGGCTGAGTGGGCAGATAAAAGGTAAAAGGGAAGATTTAGGGCTCTTAGTGAATGCTGTCATGTTAAAAATAGTGGGTTCATATAAGGTTGTGAGAAGCGTCTTATCATTATTTGCTTATTACACTAATAGTTACACAACATTGTGGTGTGTGAATTATGTCAAGAATTTAGCTACAATCACCAGCCCTACTGTTTATAGATGGCAGGTGTACATTACAATAATAGTACCGCTTTAGAAAATTGTAGCGTGAGAAATGAAGAGTCATGCTGCATCAGCTTGGTACTTTTTCTCTATTCACTCACAGCTGTTGCAGGTAGTCTGAACCATATCGGTCTATTTTTTTGTGGAACTATTACTTTTGTGGAATTTTATAAAATGTGTTATTTCCTAACTCTTTACAGGGCTTTTTTACTATGCGGGTCATGGGTATGAGCACGCGGGGAGGAACTACCTGGTCGCTGTTGATGCTCCACAACCGTACCGAACTGAAAACTGCGTCTGCGTCCAAAGGGTCATGCACCAAATGCAGGAAAGGCAGACTGCATTGAGCGTTATCCTGCTAGACACCTGTAGAAAATGGTAAAGTTATGTTTTCACAACATAAAACTATCATCTATTGTAATGCAGGTTATCAGGATCAATTCTTATAAGTATTATTTCTGAAAACTTTCTTTAGGTACAACCAAGATTGTGTGCCATCGGTTATCATGCCACTGGCACCGAGTGGAAACACAGTGTACGGTTATGGCACGTATGTATTTTTCATTACATGTTCTGATAAAATTTCAATGACTAAATGAGAATATCCGAATGAAGAGTACATGTTACATTTTGCCATCTGCATTCCTGAGACTTTCCATTTACTCTTGCAGATGTGAGGATGCTGAGGCGTTTGAGGTTCAGGATGGGGGGAAGAGCACTGGAATATTCACAAAGTATTTGAACAAGCACATCTTGCAGTCTGAAAAAGTCACTCATGTCTTGGAGAAAGTGTCTGAGGGTGAGTATTTCAAACGACTTGTTAATAAATTATCAACCTAGAACTAATCTAACTTAGTGGTAAAAGCAGCTGTTGCAATGGGTGGGCAGACTTGTACACTAAAGGAAAACAAGGGTGTTTATGTATTAGTAAACTTAAGGCCAGCTCAAAATATAGTCCTTAAAAAATCGTCTTCTTTTTATCGTTGCCTGTGGCCCAGGTTGTAAACGACAACTGGTTCTTATTGACTTACCTGGTAAAATAAAGGTTACATAAAAATTGTATTAAACAAACATTATTCCCATTCAGTTAAAATAAATTGTGCTCCATGGTAACTGTTGCAGACTGAGTGTAAACAGCACAGAAGGGAACAGGCTGTTCTTCGGCATGCTGGATGGAGCTGGCACCGATTTTATAATTGCTGGCCTCTCCTTTTAATGTTGTTTACATGGTGCTTGTAAGTGTGGCAGTGACTGATCAGGGATGTGGGGTAATCGAAGTGTCTTGTCTTGAAAGCATGTTTGTCGTCTTGGTAGACTCTGATGGAATCACTTTTTGAGGCAACATTAGCATGTGACCTCATTCTTTGGAAATTTACACTGCTGGCTGGAGAACAGCAAGAAACCTGAGAGCTGCAAAGAGCAAGACAGCTGTTCTGCCGTTTGGGCACCCCCTGCCTCGGCTCTTATGGGGTCACTCACAAATCAGCGCTAGCAGGACAAGACACCCTGCTGACAGCACTCAGTGTGTGCCTAATTGTATGAAGGCTTATTCAGATTAGCAAATGTTTATTGGCTTTTTATATATCATTGTCAGGTATTCAGACTTTTATTCTAAAAGCCGCAATGTGAGCATTAAGTGGTCAATCATCCACTTGGTATTTCTTGTTAGATCTTCTCAAGAGCCAAATAAATCCACTGTTTTGTCACCGGCCTTTTTAGAAAAAATCTCACTCTTTTGAACAAGTTCCATGTTTTCATGTGGTGAATCTAAAGGTTTTCCCCAATCTAACTGAACTAATTATCAATTACTTTGAATATTAAGACATTTCACAAATTTTCCTACGTTCCTCAAAGTGAGCCATGTGGATATGATGAGTCCTTTAAACTAATTAGTCATTTGTCACTTTTTGCCATTACAAAACTCAGGCAGCCCCATGATCAAAAGAGTAAGAGATCAAATCAAGACAAAAGATTTGGCAAATATTTAAGTACTTATTGGAGTGTAGATTATCTCAGAACGGTTTGATTAAGGCCTGGAAATTAGGATTAGGAGTTGTTTTTAGTTTTGCCATAACATGTAACTCCATTGTCTCCCTTTCTAAACCAGATCTGGGTAAAGACCCTCTAATTACAGGCAAGCAGGCAGTGGAGATCAAACACATGGTCAAGGAGCCTCGATCCCTCGCAGATAAAGTTCGAACTACTGGTCACACACGGGAACTACATATGCGAGATGTCTGCTGGAAACAAGCAAATGGTGAGAAGATTGAAATTCCCTCATGTTCACACATTTTTTTTTCTCACACTTTTCTAAGTCAAAATAATACGACAGGATGTCTAAAGCGAAGGATGACGACAGGATCATGAACCCTATTTAAAGCAACTTTCCATCAAGTAACCACAATTCAGTCCGGTCCTGTATCTTTTCAGTAATCTCCACACCTCCTACAATACGACCTGTCACCAGCCATCTTTTTAAACGTTGTGGTTAGGCTTGATATGTTCGGCATCATTCAGAAAACTGTCTGCACATTGCCATAAGTTAATTCCAAATGGGGAACTAGTTGAGTGAGCAAAGTGTGTTTTCCTTTTCGACTGGAGGAAGTTATTTTTGACACAGCGAGCTTCCTCATATTGTCTTCAGACCACCCATTTTAAAATATAATCTCGATATCGATAACGCAGATGTCTCTTGTCTCCACCAGACTAGATGAAAGATAAAAGTCTGTGACCTAAGTCATAACTGTGAGACAGAAAATGTTCAATGTGGTTTCTCTACAGGTCTACAAAACTAACTACAATCTCGTTTTTCAGTATATACAATGATGAACAAACGTTTTTAGCTTTCATGTGATCTTTTTTTTCTTGCGCTCATGTCAACTTTCAGAGCTACCACGGAAGAAGCAGCTGGTGTTTCCTTGTGGTGTAGAAGTGGAAGTTAGTTTCTCTGCATTGTTCTCGAATGTCCTGGTAGCTTTTGCTACTGTGAAGCCTAAAGGCGACCACATCCAGGACTGCACCGTCACACTAAGCAGCATACCTGTAAGTATTCTATTTTCTTAAGCTTAAGCAAACTTCCCAGCTATCCCAATCCCAATATACATAATATAAACAGTGACACAAAGTGTACAGTGAGCTAAAATCTTTTTAACTTGAACATAAGACCAAATCAAAATCGGATTTCCAAGTTTAAAATCTGCAATTTGTATCTACGTACATAACAAATCACATGTTGCCTGAGATGGAATGCAGTTTCCATTAGTCAGCAGAAATTTCTCAATGGTGACCACTCACACCCACACCTCACGTCTGAGGAAGTTCTGTCCATATATGGGCTTTGAGCATGCTGCAACCACTGAGAAAACAGGAAATAAAAGTAAAGCCTTGCACTTCTCTTGTGCAACCGTCTGTTTGTCGGCATGTTTAACCATAGTGACACCTAGTGGCTGATTCATTCAACATTATTTCTATTTCTGTAATAGATTCAGTTGCAAAAACATTGAAAATAGCGAAGCATTTTATTAATTTTGCTGTTTTCATTTCTCAGTCGATGGAAGACATATTTTCCAGGCCTGGCAGGTCAGAGGACATGGACTCACTACTATTTAATAAATCTAATAACCCAGACTGTACTCTCAGGCTCTGCTCTCTTCAGAAGTTAAAGGTATGCAGTCCAAATGTGTCCCAAGTCTCTCACTATGATTTCTTTAATTGGTCACGGTAAATTTATTTCATTTGTTATTTGCTTTTATTAGGAGTCGATAGTCATCAAGGTGGATTTACACTATACTCACACGGACAACAAGCTGCGCCACACAGAAAGCCAGCAAGTCGACATCGGGAAGCCTCTGGTGGCATCCTGTCAACTGTACAGGAGGAAACGTGAAATGAAAGAAAGGAGACAAGAAAGTGCTTCAGCTCCAAGTATGGCCAACATTTCAAACCGCAAATCACAATCGCATCAGACTCTGGCTGGCCAGCATCGCCCCTTCACTAGAAAAGCGGTGTGCACCACTAAGACTGGGATTACACGAAGCAATGAACCTGAAGAAAATGATGAGAATGAGCTGTGAGATTTCTCTCTTCCACTTCAGACATTTCTAGTCCAGTCCTTGTCTGTACAAGCTGAAGAATGTGACTTGTTTTACAGTTGTTGATCACGCATATTATTTGACTATGAGTAATGATGAATGAGTGAGTTAATGAGGGAGTTTTCTTTTTGTTACACATAAAGTTTTCTACCGGTAAGTACTGATAAACAATTTCAATTATAAATGTAAATATATCTTGAAATTGTAATTCTAATAAGAAATGTCTTGTGTATGACACTTTTTCTATTACTGGCAAGCTGGCTAGCCTAATTTATCAAATGAGTAAATAACTCAATAATTTATCTAATTAAGACATCTTACTTTATAATGGTGTATTATTTTAAAATGTTAACATGCTGTTTTGCTTACTTTTTAAATCAGTGCTATAATATGCCTTAAGAAGGAACTGCAAGTTTTTTATTTCATTGACTGTTAATTGACAGCGGTGCTGAAACAGGTTTCTTTGAATCACAGAATTAAAAAAAAGAAGGCTTTGATATTCCATGAAAGTAAGATTTTGTGCCATTGTACGTTTATGACTTATTTTTTATGTAAACACTTTTCAACAAACATCATATTTCTCTGTAGTCTTATGTAGTCTGTTTATGACATGAAATATTCTCAAGTATGGGGTGTGGTTATAGGATAGTTTCTGGTATCTTGAACATAATGACGTACAGTAAATGTTACATAACAAGCTATTTTAATAATAATAATAAAAAATCTTGTTATTGAAATGAATTGGAATTTTTGTGTCCAAGACTTTCTTTGTTTTTTTAAATAACCTTTCTATTGGTAACTTTTCATTTCTGTCAGTCAGCAGAATGTCTATCTGTATGTAGGACTACAATGGATTTATTATAAAGCACATTGAGTTCCTTAAAAGGGCTATATTAATTCATTCAATTATTATTACAATTATGATCACTTTTTATATCAATTCCAAAGTACAAGTACGGGGAAAATTTTGTATAACGGAAAGACATAAAAATATGTCCTTATTCAAATGGAAGGTCCAATTCATAGGGTAATGAACGTAATCTGTGAATCTTGGCTGAAAATGAGCAAAATGAGACTGAAAATCGTCTTTGGCATTCAGGGACAAAGAAGATGGAGCAATAGCATATTATATATATATATATATATTATATTTATATATATATATAATATATATATATATATATAGATGGATCGAGAGATCTATTTATAAATGGGTGATATATATATATATATATATGTATATATGTATATATAATATACAGTATATTGTGCACCACAATTAGTTGTTAAAAAGTTACTTTTTACTTTTACTTGAGTAGATTTTTTTTTTACTGGTAACTTTACTTGTACTTAAGTAAAATCACAGCAGAGTAACAGTACTTGTACTTGAGCATAATATTTTTGTACTCTTTGCACCTCTGTGAGTATGTTTAATGATTGCCAGGCTGGAGATTGATCTCTGTTTGGTCTTTATGCAATGACAGCAGATATTGGAACTCATACGTCCAGACCAGTTAGCCACAATCCCCTTGGTCAACTACCCAGGGCGCATGATCAATCAGAGACACAGTGACAGGACCATCACTGTCACACTATTCAACTTATCCAACCAACTTTTTCTTATTTATATCCTCAGCCTGCAAACACAATCAAGGCATTCTTTAAAACAGACTGGGGCAATGTGTGTTGATTATGTGATGCGTCCCGGAAGTGACGTCATCAAAGCTACCACTTCAAGTTAATGGCATCAGAGCGCCTGTAATGGCTGTAAATAAACAATGGATTTCCACAAACAGCAACTCCAAACCGCATGGAGCTCACAGAGGGATCGGACCAGCGTTTCAGAACAAAATATTGGTGATAAAAGGAGTTTTGTGGCAGAAATTGCCGTATTTATAGGCAGCGCGAGCTGGCCCGTAACCATTTCACATGAACGCGCTAGACGTCACATCCACAGAAACAGCGCGGGAACTTCCGACACGAGGTAAATGGTAAAGTATAGCGCTTTTCTAGTCACAGACCAATCAAAGCGCTTTACATGACATATCACATTCACCCATTCATACCCATTCACACAGCACCTATATTTATACATACTGGGTGAAAGGGAAGTAACCATTCACACACATTCATACGCCCGATATCGGGAGGCAAGGTAGGGTTCAGTGTCTTGCCCAAGGACACTTCGACATGTAGCGGCGTGGAATCAAACCACGACCTCCTGTTTTAGTAGGCGACGGCTCTATCCACTGAGCCACAGCCGCCCTACGGCTGGTAGGAACAGATTGATGTGGTAAGGTTTGGTAAACTGATCTCTGTTGTATTCCCACAGCAAACCATACCTTTACCCAGCTGGTGAGAAATAGGCCAATAGATTCATCAGCCATGTGACAGCACAGTGCAACACTTTCCTTTAAGTATAAGCAATCTATGTTATTTCTTGTTGACATGTGACTTTGCAAAACAAAAAAAGAGATGGTATAATTGGTGTTCCTACTTTGTTGTTGTTGCAGCGTTACACAGGAAATAATGACTCTTCTGAACAGTTGATTGCAGTCTGTCAAGCTCCACCTTTTAGGGTCACATCGGTAAGATTGTTACCAACAGAAAAGTCCCAGATCCGACCCATCCCACTGTTTTGGGATCTAAGTAACTTTATTACATCTTATTTGGCATGGGATTTCAGAAGTCCATGACATAAAGACTGTTTCACAAAGTATGAGAGTTGGCAACCATTGAATACTGACTTCTAGCCAAGGACACTTTCAGGGACAGTCCAGGCTGTCAGTCTGATTGAGATCAGCTTGTCTTAATTACCACCAGCTTTGCAGCTCATTCCATACAAAGGGAGCTTCATAGTAAACTCCCTTTTACCCACAATAAAGTAAGGGCACTTAGAACAGTGTTATTATTTGTCAGTGTTGTTATTTGAAGAAAATCAATATTCCAGGTACCTGGAATATTGTTAAGTCATGCAGTAGGGCATGACCTATTTTCCCCCAGGCCCTTAAAAGCAGCAAGAATAAGTCTGATAAAAAGTAAGGCAGATCATGTTTTTGCTGTTGTCATAAAAACAATATTAGTACATATACGAATGCACATAGCAGTGTAATATAAGTGGATATAGTCTGTACACAAATATGTACTTATTATCATCTGCTTGACCTACTTCAAATGCTTGATCCCTTAATATGTGCATTTCAGATGATTGTCTTATTCAAACAACCAGTGCTTTAAGTTTGAAGACAGCCTCAGGCTTTCATCAGAAATCTTAATTAAGTTTTTTCTTTCCAAGCCTTGCCTAAGGCCTCAAATCCCCATCAAGACTAATATAATGAATCATAGTAATTCTTTTGCAAACATCTTCAGGGCAAAGCCCAAGCAGACACTACGGTTTCTTTATTATCACTGACCAGGGAAAACTTGTCCGTCCAAGATGGACAACAAGCTTTTCCTTGTCTAGCCTTTGAAAAGGTCATCTGAAAGTTTTTTTTGCTTGGTTATATATAGCAAAAAATGTATGTGCTTGGTAAAAACAAAAAGAGATAAGCACTGAACCTCAAACACAAAATCTTCATGATGATAATGGAAATTTCACCAAAGTCTGCTAGTGTCGGACAACCTTATCAAGGTAAGTGATGACACACGAAAAGAAGACCGTGCTAATGCTGTTAAAGGAAAACAAAGGAATCTGCAAGAAAATGTTTACTTTTGGCAACAAATTGTGGATTTAAGTTGATTTTTATGGCACTTATTTTGTTGATGAACACAACGTAATTTATACTTACAAACATGAAACACAAAAGAAACAACAGAGAAAAATAATTCTGCTTTTAAAGTGTGCTTAATTATTTGAGAATCTGCTCATGATTTAATGTTCGACTCCAAGGCCAGGCTGTTCAAATGCTCTGACAAATGGCACAATCCCCAGGAGACACATCTCAGACTAAACCTCAATTAGCAACAAAGTTAGGGATACATCTGATTTTTATATGGAGCTATGTCCTTTGGAGAGAAAAGGTCATTAGGAAATGTTTGGCTAAATCAAGCAAAGCATACACTCTTGGTCATATAAATTTCTTTGCATTTGCAGAAAGTGACAGAATTAATGGTCTCAGTATTTCAAATAACCAAACAATATCAAGACAAAGAAGGTGCCAATTGCTCTCACATTTTCTGAGGTGCATTGTTAACGTCAATGTTTCAATTGAGTTTTTGGATTTCTTCATGGATTGACTTTTTCTTTTGAAATAATCTGACTACTTGTGGACCTGTTCTAAGTACACTATGAATTGTCTATCCTTTCCTCTACACAACCAAACACAATTTCAATGAATTACTATGCACTGTAGCACCAGAGATGGCTGCAGACAATTCCCCTCATCCCCTCAGCCGCCATGGCCCATCACTCCCAAAGTTATCTGGGGGTGGCAAGGCCACAACTTTATTGGCTCTTATGACCCACAGCAGACCTGCAGTGATCAACAAAAGGATGGACACTTTAACATGGCATGGCAAAGAGATCCAGCGGACCATAGCGGCTTCATTAACACTGGTACATTAAGTGTAAATCCCAGCAAAGCCACCCACCCACCCCAGTGAGAGGCCTCAGCTTGAGGGTCAATCTGCAATAAAAGGCATCCGTTTCACAGCCTGCAGCAGAGGGATTGGAGACCTCCCTCTCCTCTCCGAGCCATTAACTTCACCCTTTCATGGCAGGCAGAGAGACCAGTCACTGAGCTCCTATAATCCTGAGCATTACCTTCACCTGACCTTCGTATGCCCAAGGAAAGAGCAAAGATGTATGAAATGATAGGACAGCTGAGAAGAGACTGCAGCTGTTTAAAGATCATTCTGGAATGAGGAGGTGCAGAAAGTGAGAGTGACTTTCAGATTTCTTTCAAGTTATGGAAGTATTTCAATGAAGTTAGCTGAAGGGCGAGGATTAATTCATTAAATGGTCACCCCCATCATTCTTGGAATTTTGATCATATTAGGAATTTTGCTGCACTGCATTTTTCACCTAATACCAGTGGCTGGTGCTACTGCAGCAGAAAATACATCCTACTTACATAACTTATTTAATACTGTGTTGATTCCTCCTGTCAGTCTATACAAACATAAGATGCACCAAAATCCATTTTCTGGCACACATGCCCACTTTATTTTTTCAAAATGATTTCAGATATGAGCTACTTGACAGTAAAAAGCCCGCTCCAAATATTTCTATGGTAAATCTGGCCGGAGACCTTTTTAAAAGTTGACTCAGTGGAGATGGTCTGGGTATGCAAATAGAATAAATCTGTCAAAGCTTATGTGGTTTAAAGTTATTTTTAAATAAATTATTAAAATCTTTACAACAACCCATGCAAACTGGTTGGTAACATCCAGAAACATAGACTAGGTCGTTTTGTATGCTAATTATAGGATGGACAGTCACCTGAAAGATCTGGAAACATCTGATTGGCTCGCAGTCCCAACAAAGCCTTCATCTAATTTAGAGAACAAACGCGTCAACATCATCAAAGTGCAAACTGAGCTGCTGTCAGTCTCTGGAGATTGAGATTGATGAGTTTCTATGATAGCTTCATTAAAATAGTTCAATCAGTAAGTCATAACCAGACTTTGCTATTAGTAACTAATCATTTTCCTTGGTTTATCCAATAGGTTTTTAAATGTATGTAAGAACAATCTTGTGTCCATTCTCCCAATGCTAAATGTAACATGTCTTTTACCACTGATTTTCCAGCATTAGAAAATGCTTTTGAGTTACAAATACTTTTAGACTGCAAGTATATGAATTCATACATAAATGTATATTAATCAGTAATAATCTTTGCTGTATAAAAGTTTAATTAAATTAATCGAATTAAGATATTTCTTGTCTGTTGAGATAACAATTGATTAACTACGTCACATTTCCTGGTTTACCCAATAAACGATGAAAAAGTCATTCTCTGAATCAAATGTGATTTTTTTTTTTCAAATGAAAATGCATGTTGAAGGTCAAACATTGTAAGCACAGTAAACAAAGACTTTCAGAAAAGCCTCATTGATTAAATATTTTCTTTGTTTATGTACATTCAAAACCGTGGGGATCAAAAGATATCGCAGCATAAAGACCAATGAAATACAAAGGTGAATTTATTGCTAACAGTAACACACAGGTCAACAGTGACCAAGCCTTTTCTCATCTGCACATCATGCTCTCGTCTTGGATTTCAGGAGAAAAAATATTGAAATGAAACAAACTCACTACAGAAACTATTTCCATATTTACGCTTTTACCTCAAGTTTTCTTTTTTCTTTCTTATTCATATTCTACGATTTACTTACTATCCTCACAAAACTAACTCCAACTCATGTTGTTCAATCAATCAATCAATCAAATCTTTATTTATAAAGCGCCTTTCAAACAGAAATGTGACTCGAAGCGCTTTACATTTAAAAACATTCCCATCCCGTTGTTGGCACCAACGTGCATCAAAAATGTCTTTATCTTAACTGAATTTGTTCTTTTACATTCAGACAAAAAATTTCTTGCTCATTTATCGTTGGCTGCCACTGATTGGGCATTACTGTCAATTTAAGCTATCCAATTGTTTTTAAGCTTGACAGGTCAAAACAGAGGTGTCCTAACAACATAGTGATAGCAGTATTTTTTTAAATAATTGTTTTAGCACAGATAATAAAGGTTTTATTTTGCAGATGAATTATAATCCTCCTGGATGGGATATAAATGCGTAGATCATGTAAAGAGTAAGCTATCGCTCTTCACCCAGTGTTACGCACTGCTATCTCTGGGAAACTGTTCAGGATATAACCTCGGCCTCAGTCTTGCAGTTTAATGGGGTTTAAGTAAAGTGATCCCACATCTTTAAAACAGCACAAGAATCACAAAAGGGAGGGCAATAAAGTAATAGTTAAAGCAGTTGTCCTTCGGCTCACCTGAACACCCTTCACACTGCTGCTGAATATGCCTGTTACCATTAATGCAAACATTTCTATATGACCTGCATCAGAGTTTGGATTGCAGTACTGCACATTGGCCTTTGTATGGTCCTGGCACTGAGACGCAGCAGGCCACAGAGCACTTTGTTTGGTTTGAACTCCCCAGGGGAACCAAAGGAACATACTGGAAAAAAGGCATAGAAATAGAATGAAAGAGTAATTCAGTTGGGGACCTAAAGGGGAAATATGGATGTCCTGCAGGGAGGACACAGATTCCCTCTGCTCAACAAAGCACTTTGAGTTCCAGTTGCACTGCTCACCTTGTGTTTACACAGACAAATGGAAATGCATTAGTAAAAAACTGTGTGCTTGGCTGTTGATGTTTGTGTTTGGTTGGAGCAGTGCAATACTCCCCCTACAAATGTCCCTACAGTTTGGACAAAAAGAAGAATGAAACCGTGTGTATTTACTGCTCTGTAGTTTCAGTTTTTTTACATCCTCAAAGTTAAAATAACAAATGAAAGATTTCAGGTTTTAAATGACATCATGTCAGACTATTGCACTTTATAGTTGGGTTTTCACCCAAACCTATAAATAGTTTGTCTGTCAGTCGCCCCATGGCTCTGAGGATGCATGCTCTTTGTGCTGAATGTTCTCAGTAAATAGAGCTGATAGATGAATACACAGTTGCTTTAGTTTTAACAAACTCTTCTGTTGCCGTCTTCAAACATTTAATATTTTTTTCATGCAGCTGGTCCAGGAGGTCTGCTCTTGTTTATTCCTGATGGACTATTTCTGATACCTAGAATAACTGTTTCATGATGACCTTGACTTGCACTGTGTTGGAACAATACACTGCAGAACTATAAAAGACAGCTACTCGTGTACTTGAGTTCACAATGTCAGTGGTTGCCCGATATACAATATGTCATTTGTGAGGTGTACTCAGAGATAAATATATAAATGTTGGTATCACAATTCTGGATTCTTCCCTTTTAAAACAGGCAATCCATTACAGAAACTTGGCTGCATCCATCCTCATCTATCCTTCATTCATGCCTCAAGGGCTGCACTAGCTATTGATTACCTTAAATATGATTGCAGCAAAATGATACAAAAAAAGCTCAAATTCTGCTTTGAACATCTATCTTATCAATCAATTTGCCTCCTGGCTGGTTATTTGTCTTGTAATATAAACTCAAGTATAACAAACCATAGTTCTCGGGGCTGAAACTCAACTTTAGTGTTACATGTTGCAGAACAATAGGCATCAAAATGTGTGAACCATCATAAATACAAAAATGTTATAACTGGTACATGCCACATAGCAGCCTTCTCAATAATATGGTATGACATTGGTTTAATTTA
>JAVQJG010281999.1:0-29751 GCA_036024015.1 Craterocephalus amniculus | reverse complement strand
CCAATCTGGGCCACCCGTGCCGCGCCCGGGCCCGGCCTGTTTGCATTCACATGGACAAAATCTGTGGTCAAACGTGCTCGGACCCGGGCCCGAGCACGCCATGTGAAAAGGCCCTTAATATCAATTTCATGTACCAGATACTGTTTCTGTCTCAACATCTTATAACTGTGACAGGATGAACTGTACCAGACCTCGAAAGGTGTCCTTTGTTAAGCCTTGCACATTAATACAAGGAGCCTGCATGGATCGTACTTGAGCCACATGAGATCTCTGGAATTTGTAGGGCAGGTCGTCACATTGAAACCCTTGTCATGTTCCTTAAATTATTCTTGATGAGTTATTGTATTGAAGCAGAAGTAGTGAATTATTTAACAGAGAGAGACCACTAGCATAAAATCACTGTTACCATGAAGGATTGTGAAAGAATCTATAACAAAATTTGAGGATTCATAGATGAATATTAGTTCCTAAGAGGAACATGGCCCAAATCATCACAATGCCTCTACACATAGCACATTCACATCTTCCTCAGATAGCAAATTCACATAAATGGTTGTTTTGAAAGGTCTTTTTTTGACTACTTTTTCTTTGGAGTTAACCAGTACACACTCAATATATTCCAAAAGACCTGGTATTTTGGACAAACTCAGATCCTGTAATTAGCAATATCCTCTTCCTATACATTTATCCAACACAGGATATTCAGGAACAAACTATTACCAATAAAACCAATGTTTTCCCCCTCACATGTCAGTCATCTCAGTGCCATGGTTCATGAGCCTGTGCTTAAAGTATTGGTAGAAACCATATACAGCTTGATAAATAAAGAGTGACAACTTTGAATTCATCTGGAGACCAATGACCAAATTACATGTAGATTTAATTTGAGTTTAAAAGCTTATCAGTTTCAGCTGTTCTCATGTAAGTAGGACAAATATATATAGAAAACATTTGAAGAGCATAAAATAAGTAAAACACTGCTTTCCAACACATCATGCACAACTTCTGAGGTTTACTGTGTGCACGTTTCACCAAGAGTCATTTGATATTCTGTAAAAATAAAAATGCTGTTTCCTTCAGATCACTGGCCCATGCTACCCCACTTTACGACTATCTTCAGAAGATGCTCCAGAGCAGGAGCCAGAAACATTCACAACAATAACGCAGTGTTTTGACATGATAGACTCTCTGAAACGTACAGTCTCAATCCCCTTTCAAGCTTCATTTGAAGTGAGGTAGCCTGTTTGTGAGCAGCTGGAAAAACATCCTATGAGTGGGCGGCTGAATCTGAACAGTAAGAAATTGTTGTCACTATGGGGTGAAAGACTTGGATGTCAGGGAAAAGGGGAGCGATCAAGCACAGTGGAATTTTACCACAGCGAGCTTATGCAACAGGCTGATTTCACATAGGACAGAAGATACTAGTCATCGATTCATATGGACGGGGAAGAGAGAGAAAGAAGCACAGCTACAAAGCCGGAGAAGCAGTAACAGGAGTTAGACTCCAGTGAATGCGCTCAGGGGAGAAGTACTGTTTATGAGGAGATAAATGGAGGGGAGTGAAAGCTTGGGATGTCTGCTGCTTCAAGTTCAGTCCTGACTCGGCCTGCCGGAAGGCCTCTAATTCCGCTTTCTGTTTCTCATGTTGAACCCTGTCACCCTGCACTCACATCCAAAGCGTGAGTCACGCACTGAGCCTGTCAGTCATCAGATGATTTGATGTGGTTTTATTAAATGGAGGTGTGTCTTTCTGTCTGACTCAATAATTGCTTCCTTCTGAAGACAGACAGAGATCAGCATCTGCTATAAAGAACAGGGGGGGAGGAGGAGGAGGAGGAGGAGGAGGGGGTTGCCTGTTTTTAGAAACATACCAGCTGCCACAATCTGACCCTGTGGATGTTTGTCCTCCTTGGTACAGGTTAGAAGCTGCCCCGTGCTGCCACATACCCAGTCATTTCAGGGAACTCGACTCTGTCCTTTCTCTTGTTCCACTACATGTTTAGACACAGTTTGATATGTTTCATCACTGCTATGTGACTGACTTTGTGCACTTGTTTATGGTTACTTAGTAAATGCAGCGAAATAAAGAGGAGACTATCATTAATGCAGTGTACCTGTAGGAGTTAGTAAAAAAAACAACAACATTTTTGTACTCATTTCCTTGGTGGCAGAAAAAAAGGTAGAAAAATCTGTAAGCAAAAGATGAGACTTTGGTACTGGAAGCTCTGCTTGTTGTGCTGAACCATGTTCTACTAGGTTCTGGTTGAATACAGGCAAAACAGGTAATTTCACCCTTTGAACCACAGAAATAAATAACATCTTTTTATGTCACTTCATGTTTGAACTAATTGGGGAACAGGCACGGGGACACATCTTTCATCCTTTCAGGTAATAAAACACTCATTCTGAGGTTGGCTGGAAAGTAGGGGTGTAAATTATTGGGCCATAACCTCAATACAGTTTGTAGTTTATTGAAACATAAAATGGCAATATTTTTCATTTGACAGCAAACGGGCTTTCCGCTCATTCAAACATGACTGGTGATAAGGACCAAATATCAGTCGACTACACTGAACTGCACTAAATATTGGTAGTTGCCTTGAGAAGATAAGTCAGCAGATAATGCTTGCCAGCTTATAAGCCAGCAGAATAGCTAAACTGATTATGATTCAGTAGTGATTAGCATTTTCATTGGACAGATATCATTCATTTGACTGGCTATGCTTTACAGCACCAGTGTATTTCACTTCAGTAAAGGAAGATGAGCTGAACAGATGGAACAAAATATATTGATTTTGGATATATTTTGGAGTTGAATCTATAACTCTTTGTGTGGCATTTGGACTGATATACTATCTTGGTGGAGCAGAAAAAGGAAGAGGGTGTGCTGACCCCTTGTTGTTGGAGATGTTGGAGGTGAATGAGCCGACTTATTTCTCTGTCTGGCAGTCATCACTTCTTTAACTCTGGTGTGTCTCTGGTCCCATGCTAATCTTTTTCCATTTGTTCTAGGCACAAACAGTATGTTTATTGGTTGGCAAGTCAGATTAAATAAATCTCCAAATAATTTACTTAAAAAAAAAAAATTAAATTAAAAAAGTTCAGAGCCATCCATCTCCTGATAAAGCAGTTGAGGAAGGCTCAACAAAGCATTAAGAGCAAATATTCAGTCTAATATTGTTCTGAAATTAATTCAAGTGAACGAAAATCTCATATTATAGTCATATAATATTTCTCTTTTGAAATCTTCTGTCACTTTGTTAGGATGAAGAGTCCCCTTCCTGCACCAAACAAACTTGCAAAGAAATTGGAAGGGTGAGTGTGCAGTGTTTTGCCCAACCTTCATCTTTCCCACTACTTTTTCCTCATGTTGTGCCCTGACCCATGGTTCCAGTCAACTGTGAGACTTTAGACAAAGAAAGGCAAGGAAAGTTTATTTATTTAGCACTTTTCATGTACGATTTTAAGTCAGTAGGCCAAATAGCTGGGTTAATTTTCAGAAAAAGATTATAATTCTGTGTAACTATGGCTTGAAAAATATGATTTAAATAAAGTCTCTTTGCACAGTCGACTCTTTAACAGTAACTCTTGAGAACAAAATATCTTTTTATTGACAAAACGAATGTTTATAGGCAATACAATTTGTTTTCTCCCTGCTTCTTTCATTCATATTTGAGCCATAATCGACTATAAACAGGAATCAGATGCTCTCTGACCTTTGTGAATCAAAAATAAGTCATACAACATGCAGACTCAATTTAGAAAAGTGTATTAGTGGATCTTATTCACAAACCTTAAAAGCATGACTTAAAGAATAAATGAAAATAAACTTTGAGAAGAATGTTGTTGTAACGTGTTTACTTTAGCACTTTTACAATTCAAATTAAAAAATCTTTGCAAGTGCTGCACAGACAGAAGGTATATTGTATTTTATGTGGATAGGTGTCTCCGTTGGTGCTCTTAAGCTAGAGTTTGCGTCAGTCTGGTGACCTTACAGGAAAATCCACATTGCACTTCTCCAGGTAAGTGACAATACTAATCGTCACCATCATCATGAGTTTAGCTGTCATCATGACGCGCTAGAAGTGTGATACAGGGGCCCTGTCTGGACTGAAGACCCCAAACTTTGCTCAGACTCCTTCAGTCTACTTCCCATTACATCTTCAGTGTCTTGATATCTTATCTAAAGACCCAGATTTACCTCTCTGTTTCTGAGTCATGCTGTTTAATCTGGTTTTTATCAGTGGCTGTTATCCACATTCTCTAGTAAGTGCAAACTTTGCGTTGGCAATCAACCTTTTCTTTACGAGAGTGATCAGTCATATCCAAGCAGAGTCTAAACTGGTTAACATGGCAACACAGACGTCCCAGCGGCAGACCCTCCAACTGTCTCCAGTGCGATGATGTATGCTGCTGCTGCTCCAGGCCGAGAGCAGGCTTGCGTGTAAAGGTGTCTTAATAATAAACTGAAAGAACCTGGGGAAGGGGGTGTGTAGGAGGCATCTCTTCGATGGCAAAACACCTGCATCTGAGTCATGGGTTAATCACACACCTTTACGGTACAGTCGAACAACCCTGAACTGTTCCTAAAGGAAGTCATACAAAGAGAAACTGGAGGGAGACTGACTAATTTTTGGTTTATTATTTTTTTTATTTTATGTGTTTATGTCTTAAACTAATTTACTTCTTGTGTGATTCCTTAAATTAAAGGAATTCTTAGTTGACAGTTCAGGATAATACAGTAAAAAAAACTCACTCTGTACAGTAGGTATAACTGAAAGCAGCAGACTTACTTCTGAATGACAGTGCCCAAGTCAACTTAACAATTTAAACTGAGCTTTAAATGTAAGAATTTGATAGATTGGCTTTGATGTCTCCTCCAATCATCGTTTTGGGATGAAATGAAGGCAAACACATAGTTCAACATCAGTGTTTGGCAGCAAAAGGTGCAATACTCCAATAATCCAAAAACAATTGAAGCTTCAGTAAAGATCTCAACTGGAAGTATCACGCTTAGTTGGGTCTCACATAGTGTGACTTGCCACTTCCATATCAGTAGACTATCTTATGGTTGGGAGTACACCTAGCCTACTGAGTGGTTCTGAGTGGTTTTCCTTGGTTTGGACAGATTCTGGAAAGTTTTGCTGTCATGCTTATGAGGCAAATGTCACTAGTGAGCCATTTTGGTATAGAGTAAAGTTAAAACATACTTTAAAGACCCACTATATAACCTTTAAACCTTAAAAGTCTGCTGTCCGGACATGTTTGATGGCACATTTTTACAGTCGTCTCGGCCAAGTAGTGGCCCAGCAGCTGAGAAACTGCACTATATGAATTTCACATCCGGGACGCTGCCTGCTTAGTTATGCTTTGCACATGCATTACACGCTAGCAAGTGCATATGTAATGTAAACAAGTGCAAACAGTTATGAGTGCACGAGGGTGGATTCAGCAAAGAAAAACTAAAAGACATTATGGGAGGAAGAAAGGAAACTAAAAGGAGTCAAAGAAGAGCGGTAGGTAAGAGGTAGGATGCAAAATAAGGACTGCATCACTGAGAAAATAGTATAAGTTGTCTGGTGTCTCTTTAATAAAAGATATTGTTGTTATTGACATAATAAATCACAGTAAATAATGCTTCATTGTTTAATATAACCAGATCCTGACATTTTGTGTCATCTGTGAGAAAATTAAACTAATACACTTTGCTGGTTTAAATTGATCATTTTCAAATAATGTGACGCAATAAATACATATGAGCACACACTTTAAGACAGTGGTAAACTTAAATCCTCAGGAGCCTCACCCAGAACCATCCAGAACCACTCAGAACAGAGTAGAACCGGGCAGAATTGCAGAATTCTTGGAGCCAAATTAGCCAAATTGATTAGGTATAAAAGGTATCAAATTAGGTATAACATACTTGCTATCATAAAATCCAACAGCAATAAATCCCCCAAACAAACCTGGCAATTACTTTACAAATTTGACCTACAATGGATTCCCATAAAGCACCGCCCCTGCAACAGGCAGGAGGGAAATATGACTCATATGAATTTTTCCACATCAGAGTAAATATTATTCGTTTTCTTTAACAAGCCACAATATCTTCATAAAAAAGCAGGATTAACTGGGTTACACACACTCCCCTAAATCATTCACAACATATGACATTCAGTGTTAGACTCAGTTAATAACAATGCAAACATTTACCAATACACACCTGTCACTTCTTATTTATATTAAGACAATTACACAGCCTCCTTAACATTGAATATCAAAACTACCGGTTGTAGTAAGATATTGCTAAAATGCACAAACTCATATTTCTCATTTATTATTGAGAATAGAATAAAAAAGCAGTAAAACGCCATTGTTAGAAGTATCACCCTATGGCAAAAGGGGCATTTCTGAATGGAGTTCACATGTTGTGCCTTCCAGTATGAGTTCTCTCCAGGTTTCCTTCTACTGGTCTTTTCTCTCTAATGCTTTCTCTGAGCCAGTCAGCTTAGAGCTCTGTTCTTTAAATATCACACTTATTCTGTCAAAGTAATAATGAAAAAACTGATCAGGCATAGCTCAAGTGTGGAGAAAAACATTGGAAAATCAGTACAAGATCACAAGCATTTAAAATAAATTACAAAAGACAAAAGCTGTAGGAAAAAAAGGACAAAGGAGTTCATGAAAATGATCAACTAAAATAAAATTTGACAAAAACAAATAAAGAAGAGTTTATAACAACAGATTTCAGTAAAACAAAACGATAAAAACAGAGAACCATAAAAATAAATGCTATTCAACATACATAGAAAAGTAGGCTATGGATAGTATGGATATGGATAGTGATGGAACAAGGCCTCTCCATGAGAACATATCAAAGACGAGTTCCAGAGGACCTCAGGGTCCGAGATAGCTCATAATTTAAAAGGAAGTGGGATAATAAGAAGGCCAAAAAAGACAAGACAAGACATTTATGAACCACTAAAAGAACCTTAGAATCAATCTTGGAACACACATGCAGCCAATGAGAGTTTGGGAGTAACTGTAGGTTATAAATACTTTCTTGGGATGACCAGAGAGCAGAGCATTACAATAATCTATTCTTCTAGACATAAAAGCATGCATCAGCACCGCAGCGCTGACGAGAAAGAGATTATGATGGGCAGGGCACATTTCGACTCTAACGCCAGTGTTGATATCTCACACCACTGCTTCAGAGACTATGCTAATGCCCTTGTGACTGGATAAATGCAATATTACAAGCTTAGTTCTATTTATGTGACATTCTACATATTCAACATTGTGGATTTGGCCACAAAAGCTTTTAAGAAGCTGTAAATTTCAAGCAAGAAAAAAACAAACTCTGATGTTGATGACAGTTTCTACTTTGTTCTGCCTCACCAATGGTTAGGGATACACTGCCAACCTTTAATGATACAAAGGAGTCACACATTTCATTGTTCATTGAATGAAATGAAACGGTTCCTGTCATGTTGGCAAAACAACAAACAGATTATATGTTACATCTCACAATTTCCAACCATGGGTTCTAGAGTATTACGTTATTGGTGGGGTGGACAGTGTCAATATACATGTCAAACTTAGCTTGTGAGATGGGGACAGTACTTTTGTTAAGAAAATACATAACACAAGATCTTAAATTTTTGTAAGTGGAAAGGACAAGGACATACTTAGAAATACAAATTATACCTGGGTGATGGACAATATCTGTTGGCAGTCCTGAGCCTAGCTCTCAGGGGAAAGTGTTGCTTACATGTTATGGGAGATGCTACTTTTAAAACTACATGTACTGATGGCTACACTTTTTTAAGGATTTGTAAAACAGTATTATACCGAGTCAGTCCTGATTGTTTTTAGTCCTTTCCTGCTAAAAAATCTAAATTGATAAATAAATGAACAAAATAAATAAGTGTGTGTTTGGTAGAAGCAATTGCCTGATGATGCATGACTGTTATCGGCCAGGGTGTGGATGGATAGAGAGACATAACAGTGAGAGCCACCCAGTTACTCTTCACCAGACCCTGCCTGCATGTGGGAACTATTTGGTACTTGTCTCTGAACTCTGGCTTAAGCGGAGATAGAAAAAAAAGAGGAATGTGTGTGTGTGCTATGCATGTGTGTTACTGAATAAACAAAAAGAAAATGCAAGGGGAAAAGGGCGCTAATAACATTTATATAACAGATATACCAAACCTTGCATGTTAGAATTGAATAGTGGAAAAAAGATGGAGGCAGAAATAAGGGGAAAGGTACACTGGCGCTTTGTGTATTTGTATATGAGAAAGACAAATATGTGGTTTGTAAGAGATAAAGTGACCAGTACGGACCAGGTGTACCTTCGTAGTGTGCTGTTTGTGTTTGAGCAAGAGATAATGCCAGTATTGAGTTGATGTTCATTTGTATATTTGTCTGTGTGTGTGTGTGTGGTGTGTGTGTGCGTGTAGAGGGGTGTGTGTGTTGAGGGTAAAGTGGATGGTTGACTCCACTGGAATGTGGCACTGACTCAGTCCGTCTGTCAGCCATGGCCATGTTCACTCTGTGGACTTATTCACACTCTGCGACCTTTTCAGGAGGGCAGCCTATTGCCTCATGGTGGATTTCCGGTGAGACTCTTGGAATATCAGGGAACAGAACTCTAGGAAATCCTGGAAAAAGTCCAACTTTGGGATCAGGTTTCATCTAACTTTTGTTTATGCTGCATATCACAGTTTTTCAGTTCCATGCAATGTTTTATAGGATGTATACAAATCTTTGGTATAAACCCAGATGATGTGATTTTTTTTTCCATCCATTTCATAAACACTCTGTTTTTTAACTTTTCTCTTCTGGGTCCACGTGCTTCATGTTCTGCAACTATCAAACAAAAGAAACGTGATGCTGCATGATCATTTCCTGACAAATCCTGTTAGCGTATCTACATGGTTGAGCTGACAGTCCTGTGAGAGGATGCCATCAATGAAGCCTTTGAAAGGAAAAGGCTGATATACAAACCTGATATGTAAAGGTGTGCCCATTAAAGGTGGGCTGTAGGGGCTTTGCAGCCAGTTTCATGTCCAGGCTACAGAAAGAGTCAGGATTCAGAGGGCAGGCCCAGCGGAAGGCCATAAAAGAAGTTGCCAGAGTCACTGAGAAAAGCATTTAGTGGCTGTGGCTGAAGAGGAGGGAGGCCTCCAGCTAACACTGGGCCAGGTCTGATCAGCCTGGTGGTGGGCCAGCCCTCAGTGAGGATGTCTGATGACAAACACTAGAACCACCAGTGAGTTGAGCTGCACAGCTGAAGACATCAGTGCCGGCCTGTCAATACCCATCTCAACCCAACAGGATTGAAATCTCCAACTTTGCAAATGAGGCTTCTCCGAATTAACCAACAGGCCTTTTTTTTCTACTACTAAATGATGCTTCTGCTGAACAGCAATCCCTCACTTTATTAGTGTGATGAAACATTTATAGTATCCATCAGAATAATGTTTTATTGGTTAAAATCTGTTTTTTTTGTGTGGCTATTCTGGTTGTTCCTCCACAGGGCGATCAAAAGGTTACTGTGTCTCCTCTCCAGCTCTTTTTAACACTATCTATTTTAATTGGCATGGCACTAGCCCAACAGTCTAGAAGTTAGTATTTTACTCTGCATTTTAAGAAAACATTCTTACATTTTCAGTGAGCTGTATTACAGTAATTGTGTTTTTCGCTGCTTATATATCTCATATGTACTTTTTTTTTTTGTTGCACTAAAAATAGCCAATAATTCAATCAAAGTTAGTCTGTTTTGTCTGTTTTCAGTCTGTATGTAGCAGTCAGATTTGTCTAATTTTAGGGATTGTCATTTTGATGTATTCCACTTCCTCTTCTCATTTTTTCAGGGAAAAGTTGTTTCATCCTTTGTGACGATTGGATGTATCCATGCTTGCCAGATGCTGGTCAGAAAAGAAGATAAGAGCAGGAACACCTTTATCTTGATTACATGACTAGATAAGTCAGTGAACGAGGGGAGGTAAACACACGGGTTGTCACAAAAGATTTACCATCTGATACTGTGTGTGCTCAAGGTGGCTGTTGCAGAAATCTGTTTGAATTTGTGTGCAGTTCATTTTACAGTTTGGTTTCTAGAGAAGTGCTGTTCACTTGTGCTACCAGATTCATCAATTTTAATCACTTTTTTGCTGAGCAATACTTCTCATGTATTGCACTTATCTATGGCATTGTTAAATCCTTAAATGCTGAGATTAATTCCGCTGACTGATCATTTCTGTTCAATGTTTAGTTCTTCTTAAAAGTTTGTGAACACTTAAGAATGTTTCATTGATTTTCTTTCATATGTAACAAAGTATATGTTAATGTACACTATGACAGCATCACACCTCACTGCATCACATTGTTTCCCGGGGCAGGTGAAGAAAAGTTTTTTTGGTGCACAGACCAGGAAAAGGTGTAAAGGAGACCTTGTTTATTTGAGCCAAATCAGCAGTTTTACAGATGTTTCTTCAGGATTACAGTTTAACTTCTCATAACGTGTTGTGATTTTATGACTTTGAAGTCCTCCTCATAAAATATAAACAGTTTGGACAGGTAAATATTTTCACCTGCATAAGCAGCTGGTAAGACAATGCTGAATCATTGTTGCATTATGATCACAAATATGAAAATGTTGATGCATTACAGCATGTAGAAATATATTACATGGTGCATTCACTTGCACTTGGACATCTGATGTTTACACTTGTGAAGACCAATTTACAGTGAAGCGCTTATTGCCCTTCTGGCCCTGCAGTTAAATTGTATCATATCATATTGTACCACATTGCATCATGTGGTAGTGCATTTCATTGCATCGTATTGTATTGTACGGTATTGTGCCACACCTTTCCGCATCGCATCGCATCGCATTGTATCGCATCGCATCGCATCGCATTGCATCGCATCGCATCGCATCGCTTCGTATCGTATCGTATCGTATCGTATCGTATCGTATCGTATCGTATCGCATCGCATCGTATCATATCGTTTTGCATCTTATCCCATCATATTGCATCATATAAAATCTTATCTCATCATATAATTCAGCATCATATAATTTATCATTATATCATATCATACTGTATTTTGTCACATATGAATTCCTGTACCCCAACCTTACACTAGCTTTAAAACATGGGAGTGGGGGTATCATGTTTTGCTGCATCTGAGCCAAATCAAGCTGTAGTCATGGCTGATTAAAAAAAAAAAATATATATATATGAATTGCACCAGTGAATTCTCTAAGCCAAGGGTGCGGTCTTTCACAACGATACCACACCGTAAAAACACTGGTTTTTATGGATCTTCTAAGTTTTAAGTTATCTGCTAATTGTTCTTGTTTATAAGATCTTTCATCATTCATATTTTTATATGTTTTTGTCACATCAATCCAGTATAGATGGACAGATGATTCCTAAATGTGAAATGCCTCTGAGTTTAGACTTGTTTAAATTTTTTTTAACTGGGAAGACCCTTGAGCCTACTGGCTATTTTTAAAGGGAGTCCCTGACAATATTACAGTCAGCACATGAACCCAGCACAATAAAACGGTTATATTAAGAAACAGATGCAAAACACACAAAATCTTCTTAAAATGAGAATTTACTGACTTCAGTTCTTTATAAGTTTCTACTAAAGCTTTTCCCTGACCAAAAAAGACCCAGTAACCAAATATATTTATCTTTTCCCACATCCTTATGTAAAATCTGCAGGTATACTTCTTTAACAACCCATCTGCACATAAGGCTAATAAATGTCATTTAAACATTTATATTAAAAAAACCCTAAAACTTATTTGCAACGATTCAAATTAATTTATGTGGCAACAAAAACAACGTGCACTGATTTTCAGCAACATAAAATGCAAACCTGAAGATAAAATTAAGTAGATATCCATACGTTAAGTGCACAAAGTATTTCTCCATGCCATTTGTTCCACTCGGGAATTGTTTTGAGTTTCTCACACAGTTGTTATGTTCTGTACTTCCGTTCGTCTCTTCATGTGTCAAACACACACAGACAAAATCAACCAGTTAGACTTAAAATATGACTGTTTGCAACTGATCTTAAGGGATCATTGTCCACCCTCGAGCAAAAACTGCTGATTCTCATTCCATTCAGCTCATAGCCTGATGATGGTAAATGTGTGGCAGCATCAAACCTGTTAAATCGACGGCATTCTGTTTGCGTCTAAGCCTCCGCTGTAAGCTTTTTAAATACATCTTGTGTATGTATTTGCAGTTTGTACCAAACTTAACGGTAATGTTTACCCACTGACTGAATGCAGTTTGTGCCGTGAAAGACAAACAGCTCATGCACGCACACTCTACACAGACACACACTTCCACACTACTTGAACCCTGGGGCAGAATGCCAAAGAGCTGGAGGAATGTGACCCGGTGACCTTGGCTTGCAGGCTTCCACATGGAGACCGGACACAGGGATGGTGTGCATCGGAAGAGGAGGCCAGAATAGCTCCGGTGTCTGGTAACGTTGGACAGACTGTTTGTAAACCGTGTCTGTATAACACGCACAAACACACACACACACACACACACATATAGCTTGTATTATTTGCACAGGTGATGGAAACACGTGCTCTCAAGTCCAGAGATGTACAGTGATTGGTAAGATGAGCGGGAGGAAGGAGGCGGTTCTCACTTTGACATCAGCTTGTATGTTTTCTTCTGTACAACACCGGGTTAACCTTGCAGCCACACATTTTTCGCTGTCATAAATCCTGACTTTCCAGTTTGACGTTGCTAGTTTTTTGTTGTTTTTTTTTTCTCAGAATGCTCTCAGAAGCTAATTTGATCTCATTCAGTGAGATCTAGTCCTCAAAATTGAAACTTTAAGCAAATGCAAAAAATCTTATTCAAGAGGAAACATAGATTGGTTGTAAACCTGAATGTACAGTCATTTCACACAATGCTTTTCTGCAGACAGTTACTTACATGACCTGACACACACAGCATTCTCTGTGCCAAGTTGTTGCACAATATGCTGACCTGTTTTTCTTTTTTTCTTTAACAAGTGCAGGGAGGATACAAAACTCTTCTTAGATGGACAAGATAAAATGTACTACAGCAACTGAAATGTCACTTTGTATAAACTATAGTTTTCCCTGTATTATCAGAGGATCAGAATTTTAGTTTAACCCCCAAAACACAGTAATATAAAAAGAAGCCACGCCAACTCCCTTACATTAATTTTAACTTATCAAACCCAGAAATGATCTTAATCCATTTTTGCCTTTTGAATGAGAGAGGAATACAAGCAAATGTGAAACTAAATGGACAGAGATGTTCAGCGTAAGTTCTTTTTTCAACTGCTTAGACAGGCCAGGGGTAAACCACGCCCTCTGTGCTTAACAAGAGGACAGAGATACATGTGACAGATCAGGTCCAACCAGTCACAGATGACAAACCCTCAGAGTTGCTCCATGATTATCTGACAAATGGTGGAGCTTGCTGCAAGAGTCATTCTCTGAAAACCCCTGATTTCTTGATAAGACTAGTAAAACTTTTCCAATCCGTGCCATATTGTAATTTTTTTGCATTAATCTATTAAGAGATTATTCTTTGCATAAGTCATAAGCCATTGTATAACATGAAAACCAGAAGAAAAGCCTGTTTACTGTTGTGTCATATCCTCTCCATACTTACTCATAAAGCACTTGGCTGACTAAGGAGAGAGTCAGCACTTAAAACCTGTCTCTAGCTCTGTGTGTCATTTGTGTTTGAGCCCTATCTGTCTCGCTGAGCACACAGGTGCAGGTATACCTGAGGCAGACGGTCTGGTGCCAATAGGTTGTAAAACAATCAGACAGCGGTAATATACCCCTCTACCTATCAAATAGTTAACAGAGTAAGAATGGAACAGCCTGCTAATCCTGAAAAGAACAATATTCAGCCCAACCTCTTCCCATCTGGATGATTTGTTTTGGTTTCCCTCCATCAATGTCAGTCCAGACGGCCCACAGTCCCAGAGCCTCATGCAAACTCTCCAGTGTTACTTAACACTGGGTATGATCCCACTCTAACACTTACAATTAACAGTTTCCCCTTAATATGACCTTAAAATGTAACTGGAAGTAAATTGTAACCTCTAGGACGGCATAGAGTAAACAAACCCAGGGTCATTAATTTGCCAGAACATTTTCTCCTTATATCAGACTATAATAGATCTGACCCATCCTTTTCTTATGAGTTTATAAGACATTACGCAAATGAAGCTTTGCATGGCACTGCCCCCTTAGCATGTATTCAGGTCAGCTATTGAAAGATGCCACTATCACCAAGGCAACAAGTAAAACAAACAATGTGTGGGTTTTGTATGTGTATGAAATACAAGCCTCTAACCAGTCAGCCACACTAAATGGAGTTAGTGGGAACAGAAGAAGGCCTGCACCCAATTCAAACTTTTCAGTCGACCGCATATTGCCTTCATGAGACAGTGTGGGTGGTGGGAGTTTAAAAGCTGTCAGACTTTTTTTTAAATCCATGTTTACCACAATGGGAAGTTCTGTAAACAAATGGGTTTGCCACAACATTACTCCAACAAGCCAGTGTGTTTGAATCCATCGCTAGATGATGTTTTTCCAGTGAGGAGGTGATTTGACTCTGACATGAGCTGGCACTCAGTTGTTTAACTTTTCCCAGGCTTTTGGCAGCTTTGTGGCACGGAAAACTGACATCACATAATAACTTGAGGACAATAACAGCATATTATGTTTGACTTAAAGGGCTTTAAAAATTTGTAAATTTTTTTAAAGACTACTTAAAGTTAAATTTAACCAGATATGTAACATGTCTGGTCAGTTTTTCCATTATTAACTAACTGGCAAATACTAGATGTGGCTCCTGCTCTATCTTTGATATAGAGGTGACTTACACAACTTGGTATCTGAGTAGTCATCTCCTTACCTGCACTCCAGAAAAGATTTTAGATTTTGTGTTACTGAGTGGCTTCCGTAGCACAAAACATTTCGAAATGTCAAATCAGGAAACTCCCTTAAGCACTTGCACAGTTAGACAGGATAGATTTATAAACACGCTGCGTGTGTGCTGAGCCCTGAGAGAGTGCACGCAAACTATTCTACCTGTTGCAAACAGCTCTTATCTCAGCGTCTATAGGAGGGAGGGTTTTATCAGCTTGGAAATACAAACCTCAGGAAGGCAAAATGTACACCGAGTGACCAGTCAGGGTGAAAAAAGAAAACAAGACAACAAAGCAGAGGGCTAAAAATACCATGGTTCTTTATGCTCATTCCATCTCATGTTTCTATCAAGGAAAATAAATTCTCAGAAAGCAGACTGGAATGCAGCCAACTTAAAACATGTTACTTTTTAATATGTAAAGAAAGCAATATTCTTTTCAGAGGAACGTTTGTCTCTCGTTTTTATACCATTGCAGAATTGAATGACACTGTTATGCAACATGAATGTGAGAGATTGCAGGAAAGGAGGAATAACAAGTACACAATGTGCCTTCCACAGTACAGTACTGATCAGACTTAGTGGCGGTCCTGATCTGTAAGAACATGGATAGGAATAATAAAATACAAAATCCAATGTCACTAAATGTCACTAAAAATAAATCTGGATGTTTTTTTTTTCTCTTTCTTTGGGAAAGGGCTGTTTTTATGAAATAAAGTTTGTAGCAACTATCAGCACCCTTTCAATTTCCATAAAATCTTTATTACAATATTATTTTTTTAAATTGGCTTGTCCAGCATCATAGCAGAATGATGGTCTGGCTGTTCTTTTGTGCCAGGCAAGTTTGCTTTGCCATGACCTGTTTTACTAGTATAAAGCTCCTCTTGGGATTTCTGAATTGTGTTTTTTAAAGATCATTTTTAGTTTATTTGTTCATTTTGAACAGTTGTTACTGAATTTATATTTTCCTGAACCTGAGCTGAGGGGACAGAAAAAGGATAGAAAGAGAACAGAAAAGAAAAGAAGAATAGACAGAAAAAAAGAGGAGACAAAGACACACCAGACAGAAAACAATGCAAACTAACCACAGCCTCTAGACAACCTGCTACACCTGTACAGAAACACAACAAAGAACCTCTCACCATCACCGCAGGAGGACCAAGCCAACAACTATCAGGAGCACCAATGAGAGATGAACAAGATGAAAAGAAACCATGTATCTCAACTTAAACTAGAGTACCAGAAACACAAACCAGACTACAACTTTTTCCTTCTGGTGACGTTGGAGCAAAGTTTGGCTTACACACACCGGCCCTATTGAATATGCAACGTGGCTGATTCATCAGGGAGACGCAAAAAGACATTATCAGAGGAAAGAAAAAAAAGGACAGAACAAGACATAAGATCAGAGTCCACATAAGTCTTCTACTGGCTGGATCAAGCTCACAGTATCACCTCCAAATCTGAGACTGTGGTCCTCGGCTGGAGTGTCCTCTCTTGGTCGGGAATGGGGTTCTTCTCCCTCAAGTTTAAGAGTTTAAACATCTCATGGTCTTGATCACAAGTGTGGAAAGAATATTTGGAAGATGGACAGGCAGATTGGTGGAATGTCCCCAGCGATGTGGACTCTACAAGTTACCTCTCCGAGTAATGAATTGTTCGGAAATGCATTGCAGAGCAGTTACCTTCCAGAGAAGCAGTCATTATAGTTGTAGGAATGACAGTGATAACAACATGCATGGTTAGAACATATTAGGTTGAGCGTCGTGATTAAGGAAATCATGTGTCAATCGATCAGCCAACAGAATTTTTAGCTCCAGTACTGAAAGCTTTTTTCAGGACTTTGACTGCTCCCCTCTGCTTGGCAGCTTGAGCTCAGAGCTGGGCAGTACATCCTGTGGGGGAGCCCAGTGTAATGTCTCCATCCCAGAGACATGTGCCAACCAAACCGCATGAGTCAAACATTTGTGGTAAATGTGGGTGGCTTCTCTCCTGTAGCTATTCCATAACCCATCTTTCTCAAACTCGTCGGCCTCTCTAACACTTTCCATGTGACTCATTCACATATTTTAGGTAAATATGAATGTTTAGTCCCAGAAATGTCTTTTCATCTTCTGACTACAATTTGACCAAGGGTGTAAATATCATTAACATGTTTTCATGAGAGACCTGTTACATCACATGGACTGCTGTCCCTGTATTTCCAGAAATAAAGGTTTTGTCTGGCCCAACATGTTCACCAGATTTAAACTACTTCTAATGACAAAACCCATGTGTCCTCTGTGTCAATCTGAGAAAGGGCCTCTTTTGAAACACTACTAGTGTCATGTCTGTTTCTCCTCACAAAGAGTGCTAACAGCATGCTGACATACTCCCATGAAGTGCCGCCTGTGTTCTGAGTTCTGCTCTTCATCTCTGACGTTATTCATCCCACCTCATGACACAGGTAGGAGATGTGGACAGACTGTGCCTGGTTGTGAACACCAAATAAACATTGTCCAGTTTCCGAGATGCTTTATCTACATCCTATTAGCAATGTTTCTCAGCGCAGGGAAGAAAGCAGAGGAAGCAGAGATGTTTTTGTCTCTCTCTGCTGGGTGCTTCCTGTCTTGGTAGGAGGCCAAGTAGAGATATCCCTGAAAGGAGTTATTGGAACAGGGGAGGAAGAGCTGGGTGTTTTGGCCCCCTTTCAATTACTCACAATCTTATCTGCTCTGAGTTTGGTATGCATCCACTACAGTAGTTTGTGCTGGGAAGAGCTGGAGAATGTGCTTCCCCTCTCTAGTGCAAATAGTAAATACTTTGCAAAACTGCAGATAGCAGCACTTTACTGGCTTTTGCTTTCATGGAAAAAACACTCTTACATCTCAAACTCCATCCTGACATCTCTGTACAGCGACTGCATTAGTTGTTTTTCTTCAAACAGGGGCAGTGCACATGAATGAACGTTGCTGTAAATGGGATAGAATAAGCTAAAACGGTTGTTTTTAAGCAGCTGGCATTCATTGATTGTTTGACTGTACAGCTGAAAAGACTTTGATGAACAATTTATTAGGGATTTGCTTGGTCTTTGCGGCATTCCAGACAGAATTATAAACGAACTACTTTCAGCACGTTAATGAGGATGAATTTAATTAGCAGGTCCCGGTGGGAACATTTTGTTGGGCTCTAGTCTTGCAGGATAATCTAAAAGCACATATGACATACAGTAGCACATTGTCTGACATGAACTAGAGCTGCAATAGTTTACAAACTTCCTGTACCAAGAATCTGCTTTAAGGTTTTGCAGGAAAATGAAATTGAATGAGTCTGATATTTGCAGGACTTAAAAAAAGGCAATCCCTTTCCTTTTAGCAAATACGAGTTCATGAAGCAAAGTATACAATAATTCACTAAGGAGACCATTGGTGATTGGTAGTGAGGACAGCCAAATGGGTCCTTGTCAGGAAACATGTAAGTTAATGAGATGATTAGCTTTTGTTGTTTGCAAACAGAACATAGATTCTGATGTCTCTGAAGTCACAGAACTGCTTGTTTAACATTCATTGTTAAACGTTTACTGCTCAGTTGTGTTCAGCATTATTGCATGTTGGTGTAATCAAGGAAGGTTAACGGCTTGAGACACATTTTAGGACATTATTGGATGTTTAATAAATCAGATCCCCAAGAAAAAACAGCCAGCATGTTTGCATAGCATCAAAAAACTGTGCAAATATGATGTTTGATGATAAAGTCCCGTCTGAAAATGGGACTTTTTGCACAAATGTAACCATATTAGTCCCATGGAAATAAATCTAAACTCAGTTTCTCAAAATGTAAAAAACATACACAGATAATGCAGTTGGGAGTTAAATCACTCCTGCATGAACACGTTCAAATAGTCTCAAAAATTGTCTGGGGTTTTCTCCAAGTGATCTTCGGTTCCCATCCTAAGCTTTGACCCAGAATCAACAGAGGAGGACAGTACAAAGAGGTAAAGTATGAAATGCACAGATGCACAAAAAATGTTCACCTAAAGACATAAAACCAAACAAAACAAAACTGATTTGTTGTTGATTATGTCCTTGATTAATTAGATCCAATAAACAACAAACAAACCAACAAAAAAACTGTGTAGTAGGTTGAGATATCACCACTTTTTGTAGTAAAGTCATTTTGACTTGAAGCATTAGCTCCAGTACTGTGAAAAGACAACAGTCCAATTAAAGGGTCTATTAGGTCAGGTTAAGTATGCTTTCAGATATAGTGAGTATAACCGCAATAAGAGCTGAGGATGCTTTTCCTGTACTTATCAATGAAAAACTAAACTTCTACCAAATGTGAGAATTTTTCTTTAAAAATATCTTTTGAAGAAAGAAACCCTGAGGGCCTAATTCAGGTCATAAGAGGTAATACAAGGCTCTTTAGCACAAGCGGAGTGTCAACTACTTTGACATGTGCCCCTATTTAAAGCCAGTCCTTCAACAAAGGCGGTCTGAGGTCAAAGGGACACGTATGTAAGTGTGATAACTCTGAAACAAGTGTAATATGACACTCTTTTCCTGTGTGCTGGTTATATCACAAAATTTTCTCCACAGATGTCTCCAAGTGATGGAGGACTTACGCCTAGGCTTAGATGCAGTTTAGGGAGAAGATTTGAAGGTAGAGTGCGTAAAGTGTAGACGCCGCTGTAGGGGTTTTGTTTGGAATGAGTGAAAATGCGAAGCTGTTTGAGTTCAGCACGAAATAAGCCTGCCTGTCTTCTGCCTGTCTGTCCATCTATTTATTGCTTAAGAGTCAACTCAGGTATGTGCATGCGTCTATATAAGCACAAGTTCTTGTATGAGTCAGTGTGAGTTTGTGTGCACATCTGTGTGTACAGCAAAGTCTGTTTTTTTACTTGACAAGGAAGTAACAAGCACATTGTGGCTCGTGAGCTCGGCGGACACCTCCCACACACCTTCAGGCTCCAGAGGCCCTTGCAGTGTTTGGTCTGGGGCGACTTCTTGGCTGATTTACTTCCTGCCAGGGACCACAGCAGTGTAAGGAGGACAGTGTTGCCCAAGTTTACCGGAAAGAGGAAAAAAGCTGAGATTATTGTTTAATGTAAAAGGCCTCTGCAATGAAATAAGAGGAAAACTACCAGACAACATCACACCATGTCTTACCGCATTGTTTTACCCATCAGACTTGAAAAAAAAAAAATCCCTCCAACTTCATTTGTGACGTGATTTAAAAATAGGGTGCACAGCACGGATAACCTATTATTTTTCGGCAGGGTTAAGAATAATCTGCTGCTCCCAGCTAATTACAGCCCTCATTTTAACTTGACTTTAAATGTTTTTTCCACGCAGAGCTAAATACAATGTATAACACAGGAAGTTGGCTTCAATGACGCCTCCTCTACTTCTGGGTCTTAAATAGTGGAGTAAAATAAGCTGTTTTCCATCTTCCATCATTTAAAAGATAGATTTTGTGACAAGTATTTCACATGGGATGATTGGATGAAAATAAATGTGACAGAAATGACTTCATAATGTAGCCCACCTACACAGATTTATAATGAGTTGTTAGTAGAAAAGTAAAAAAAATGAAAAAATTCAAATCTCAGTCCCAGTTTTAGCAGACCTAGTTGATGAAGATAAATCAGTAAAAAATCACCCATTCTATAATTTTAAGAACACCTACTTTCCAAAACAATGATGGGAAAATGGACTTTAAAATACTTAAAAGCACTTCTTAGAATGAAAATGGTAAAGAAGCAACAAATCAAGTTTTTAGCATGAGGGATTTTACTGATGTTAAAGACTCTGGGTGTTAAACTGGAACTGCTGGTCACAGCTGTCATACATTAACCTTAATGCTCTCCTTGGACACTTTTGTCCTTTTGTTCTCAACTTTGTTCTTTCAGTAACAGAATTTTTGCAGTACCATTACAGTGTCTTTTATACTCTGTGGAATAATTTGGCATCCACTGGTAATCGTCATGGAGACAAGAGCGTCCCTGCCATAAAATGGTCATACATTAATATTTTTCAACAGTTTTTTGAGTTTGAAGAAGGTAAAAGGGTTAGCATCACCTGAGGCAAACAAATATAAGATAGAAGATATAAAGTCCTGGTTAACCTCAAGGTTATTTTTGTACCTTTACAAACGGATGGACTGCACATTTCCACCCACGCTATGTTCTCTCCCTGGAGCACCACGTTTGACCACTAACATATGCAAAAACACAGCCAACCTGCTGGCAGGGGATGGAAAATGGGCACCAGACCCCCTCTTTATTCTCCTGACGTTGCTCATTAAGAAACTTGTGCAAGCAGCGATCCAGAGCATTTCTGTTGTGAGGAATTAATGTGGCTGTTGCCCACAGCAGATCAGGTAGTCTGGCTGATTTCATCAGGCATCCTAAATCCACGTGTGAATGGAACAAAAGGTGCTCTAACAAAGCACATACTCTACCCTGCATGACTCAGTCTCTGTCACCAGGCTCAGCTATACACACACTTAAAGACACACACAAATGGGAAAACAGGACTTGTTCAGCTGACTGAGTTTAGCTCATCTGTAGACTGCATCCTTCCATACACATGTTTTCTGTTCTCCATGTGTACCTGGAGAGTAATGATTTCTTGACCCTGTAGCAATTGATTTATGCCTCATCCATTAGAAGTCCCCCCCCCCCCTTTCAGGGCCAGCCGACAGATCTCTAGAGGACAACATCTGAAATCTTTTTCAGAAGAGCCTTGGGTCACACCATGTGCTGCAATTTAACATCTCCCATGGCTGAGGCTGAACCAGGAAATCAGGGAAAGAGAAACTTCCCCTGCGATCAGATGTTAATTAATAGATTAATAGATTGCTACATTTGATGAAGCCTAAACCTTCTGTTCAACATGGGCACATCAGAAGCACTGGAAACCGCGACACTTTCGGCTTAATGCCAAAAACTCCTATTTTGTGTTTGAAAGACGATAAAGACATTTCATTGTTGGTCACATGTAATGTACCCTTTTATTGGACCATCTGGGATTTTTCTAAAGCAGAAATGTAGTAGAAAAATATCCTCACTTTATGGCTAGGAATATTAGCTTCGAGTCAAGAAAAGGGGGGATATTAACAGCAACTATCCATCTTTGTTCAGTCCATTCCATTGCAGAGCTGGTCCAGGTCCAACAACTGGAGAGAGACTCAAAGCAGCATGATGTCCTCCAACGCCCCACAGCTGTCGTTTTCACAGCTTTCCCCTTAACATCAGGAACAAATCACTGCTTTTTTTTGTGGATTTCTGTCTGTGGGATTATGCGTGGCTGTAGAAGTCATCATACAACCATGTCCTCTTTTTTTCTTATGAAAGAATTTGCAACACTAATACTTACTAACATGACTTTGATTCAGTATCAGTCATAGGATGAGTTTGCTATTAACTCCCCCGTCTATGTCTGAAATGATCCTGAGGTCCTGGAGTCTAAACACATCCTGTCATCATACAGGAGGCGGATGGACTTGCACCACCCATTACTAACGACAGGCTTTGGCTGCACTTGAACCAGTCAACATAACAATGCTGAGGAGTGATGCAATAATGACTCTGTATTGCTGCTTTTGATTATATTGCACTCTGAAACCAAAAATACCTGTGTGTGAGCAATTCCAGAAATCTCTAGATTTCCCAGAAGTCTTTTTTACTAATCAGTGATTAATAACTGAAGCATCTGGAGGACTCTTAGCAGTTTGGTATTGTCAGTAAGTACAAGGCTTGACACTGGCCTTATTTACATTTTTGTGAGAAATCACAGCGGTTGTCTGGGGATTTGTGTTTTGTTTCCACAATTGGAGCCAAACTATTTGAGTGATTGAACTCCCCACCCCATCCAGTAGTAACAGGCTACATGAGGAGCAACTCATGACAATAAGAATTGATTCCTTTTGGTGATTACTGTTATATTACTCTGTGTAAAATTATGCTCTCTGCAACTGGTTGTGAAGTTTTTATCCAAAAACTTTACTGAAAGAAGTCAAACTATCTTACAGTAAAATAAATAATATTTTTTAACACCTGGCATGTTCATACAGATTTGCTGATCAAGTTTGTCTTTTTAATTTTGGTTTCTGTTTTATTTTAGTTTTCTTCCAACATTGAAAAATGTGTTCATGAATAAAAGAAATCTAGAAATACCTAAATAGAAAAGTGAAGAAAAAACAAAAAAACCACAACATATGTTTCTAATTACTGGTGCACAAGGGTGGTTTATACAGTAATTGTAACATAAACTTTGCACAAAAAGTAAGGATATTTATGTTCGGTCAATAATTGGTAATAATATGAATTTGTGTTGTATTTTACATCATTGGAATGCCTGACTAGTCACATAGTAAAAGGATTATGCTTCAGTGGAATGAGCAACACAGAGCTAAATATGTGGACAGTGCAGTGCCCCACAAAAATATTCCAAATTCCCCTGAAATAGTGCTTATAGCAGAAGTGAGAATATGGAACCCTGAAACTAACACATTTTGGTTTAATTCTTTGCTTACAAGTTATATTGTCTTCATGTTTACCTGATTGACATTTAAAAGTTAATATATGATAGTTATTACAGCACATCTGTGTGTGTACCAGTTCTGGTCAAAACCAATCAGGGACATCTCATTCTGTCAGCTTTTTGTGATGTGATATTATGTAAGATGTTGCTTTCTTTTAGTTTTTTTCCCTCTGATTTAGACTATAAGTCTTTGTTTCTACAGTTTGTTCTGCTTTCCCTCAAGAAGTCCCCATATGTGTTCCCAAATGCCCTGCGCTCCAAATTTAGGCCTTCTCTTTATGATTGGAATGTGATTACATTATACGCATCTTTTTATTAAAATAGTAATTTATTATGGTAAATGTTCTGTTTTTTTATTAATCTATTCGATGTTTGATGGCATTATTCATGCAAAAGTAGCTTTGTTCATTTGTTAAGATTTTATCTTCTTTCAGTTCTTCTGTGTGATTTTGTGATACTGGGGCTTGTCAGTCTTGAGCTACATCTGGAACTCATAAAACATTAAACTGCATCACTGTTAACATTTTCTGTGCATTTAGTCACATTTTTAAATGGCATATTGCACATTTTTTTGTTAGAAGGTCTCCTCACAAATTTTAGAATTACATTTTTATTTTATCTATTAGCTTCTTATGCATAGGCCCAACATGGGGTAGGTTTTACTGGTAAATAGTAAAAAAAAAGAAAAAAAGAAATATCAAAATGAACCAAAACATCCCAAAATGCAGAATTATCGTTTCTAACAGTTATTAGATTAAAAAGAAATGGCGGCACCACAAAGCTGTTCTGTTTTCGGAACCAACATGGCTAGCAGCGACTCTTGCTTGTGGCATTAGTGGATAATGCTTCATCGATTTTGGTTTGTTGGCGAAGGAACGCGTCCTAAAGTTGTTGGGTAGTAGCTCTCGAGGACTGGACTTGGGAACGCCTGTATTTAATAAAATCTGGCCAATCTACTTTAAAAGTACTGGGTCAAAGTTGGGAAAGCATGGTTAGGTGTTGAGGTATGAAATCCATCCATCCATCCATCCATCCATCCATCCATCCATCCATCCATCCATCCATCCATCCATCCATCCATCCATCCATCCATCCATCCATTCATCCATCCATCCATCCATCCATCCATCCACCCATCCATCCATCCATCCATCCATCACAGGGATTCCCAAATCCAGTCCTTGAGCTACTATCCTATAACTTTTAGACGCATCCCTTTGCATGCATGCAGCCTCTACAGAACTGAATGACATGTTGATGAGGGACTTCAGCCATTTGATTCATGTGTGTTGGAGAAGCGCATCTAAAAGTTGCAAGATAGCTGCAAGGCTCTCAAGGCTGGATTTGGGAACTTCCATTCTGCTTATCCAGGATCGGGTCATGAGGGCAGCAGCCTGAGCCGGGAAAACCAGACATCCCTCTTCCAAGCCACATGCCACCTCATCAAGGTGGATCCAGAGTCCCCGGCCAGCCAAGAGAACTTATCTTTCCAGCATCTTCTGGGCTTACCCTGGGGTCTCTGGAATACCTCTCCATGGAGGTGTCCAGGAGGAATCCTAACCAGATGCCTGAGCCACCTCATCTGGCTCCAATTGATGAAGCTTGAGCCCCTCATGGATGACCGAGCTCTGTCCTCTAAGGAAGAGCCGGCCACCCCGAAGGAAACTTTTTTTAAGCCATTTGTAATCACAATCTCATTGGTTCACGTTTTTTTTTTTCCAAATCTATTTATTAATTAATTCTTTTTTTTGCTAATTTTCTGGGTACAAAAAAGAGGTAATAAATAATTATTTCTTTTTTTCAAATTTAGCCTTAAAGAAAGCATTAATACAGTGTTTCACGGATTGGAAGAAAATGTGAATAATTAAAAAAACAATTGAAAAAATTTATAGAAATAATTAAACAAAACATGATATGTTTTAGTGTTTCTGGTGAAGTATAATGCAGCCTGAACCTGCACATCAGACTACAACCCTGCTAGCAGCACACCCAGGAAGAGTGGAAACTGGTAAATAAAAAAGAACAAAATGTAGGAGGAAAAGGGGAAGAGGTGTGTTAGGTGTTAAACTACTTTCTCACTTCAAATCAAAAGTAGAGAGGCCTTCCAATCTGGCTATTAGAGGTAAGATATGAGCCACTTTCCACATTCTGACAGAGTAATGTACCTGTCTGCTAGCAAACCAAACACCTTTGTATACCTTTGTATATATGTGTTTCCCAACCATGCCGCTGTGTATTTAGGAACACAGGAAATAACAAATTCATACATCTTCAGAAGCATGACATAAAGGTGCCATATTGACCCTGTATTTCTGAATAGAATTCTGAATGAAAAAGTGATTTCATACATTTGACTGGCACTGTACATTGTATTACCTTTTTTCCTTTTTCAAATATATTTGTAACTCAGACTAAAAAGTTCTAACTATCAAAATACAATTGCCAGTGTTTCCGTTGAATGGTGTTTAAAAGCTGTCACGCGGCACCCCACTATGAGGGAGATGACAGTACACAACATGTCATGTTTTCGAGCATTTCGCTGTTGTTTATCGAGGACACCAGTTGTATTTTTCTGTTGAAATATTTGTAAAAAAGATTCCCATCTCTTCCTCTATTAATACATAAATGAACTGGTCACATGACCCTGATACGTCACTACCAAATGCAGAAAAAAATGTTTTCATTACACTTTTGCGAAATACATCAATATTGAATCATCTGAAAAACCTTCCCATGAGAGCGTTAAAATGTTTTAGTGACATTTGAAAGGTCTTTCGAAATGCACGTATTTCAATACCAGATTTTTATTTCCGTATTCGGGTTCTAGGGGTGACGGAAACACAATTGGTGCTGCTTATTGAGGGGTAGCATTTGCTTTCTCTTTCTGTTCACAAGCAAGGACCAAACCACAGAAAGATTACTGCTTTGACCGAGAGTCAAAGTATTCAGTAATACAAAGGAAAGTTGGTGGGGAGGATACAGATCAATGTGAACAACCTCTGCAATCTGCGATCTGAAATGTTTTATGACTGATGGTTCAAAGGAAGAAAATTCAAAGTGGACATCCCCAATCCCCACAAACAGATGATAAAAAAAAGAGGGAGGTGTAAACTGAGAAAAGGAGATGAATGGATAAGAAGATGGATGCAGGAATAATGGAATGATGGAATGATGTGCAAGGATGGAAGACAGAAAGAGGAAGGATGAATGGTTTGGGTGGTGGCAAAGTGCACAGACTGATGGATGAATGGAAGAGAAAACAAAAAAAAACTGTTATGACTTCCCCCTGGGTTTAATCAAGCTTTTACTATTTCATTTAAATTTAATTTATTGTCGTTGAGCATATCTCACTAAGTTTGACACATTCTGAGCATGTTACAACACCAAATGCATTCACTCAAATTGAGTTTTAACTGCTTAATCCTTCATATTTATCCCGTTTTCAATAGTTTTCAAGCACCAACTTCAATATATCATGTTATGTGAAGCAGAACCACAGATCTGCTGTAGTTCCAAATAAAATCCTAACATAGGTATTACACGTTTTTGAATGAGACTGGGTTGTCCAATCAGAATGAAATGCGTCATTTAAACATCTTAGTTTAAATTGGTCTTGATCAGAATGGATTTTTGATCCAGTCAAGAAGGAAGGTTCTGTCCGCGTTTTCCTGATGATTTCCTATGCATGTCTACATTGTTCCAATCTACAACATTCTCTGTGATGCATGTTGTATCTGCTTGTGCTTGAACCATGCTGGGGTGCTCTGACTTGAAGTGTCTACTTGAAAAAAGGCGTCAGCGAAACAGAACTGAACCAAATAAGTACAATTGTAACATCAAAGTTATTCAGTTATTCTAGAAAGGAGAGCTGAAAAGGACAGCTCAGCAAAACATGTCACAAACTTGTAAATCTGACCTTGTGTGCTTCTGTGACACTGACGACAACCAGATTACTCCGATGACCACCTTGTTCTCATATAACAGAAAATATATATAGTGACAATGAGAATGGTCTAGTAGTTTTACAGTGTCTCTTTTGTAAGATTTGCTAGTTACTGAAAAATTAACTAACAGGGAAATGAATGAGTCACGCTCTGCATTTTACTAATAGACATATTAAACAGCCACCATCTGTCACTTTCAGCAGACATTCTGTTCACTATACATTTCATTTAACTTTAGCTTCAAGGTAAACACACCTGGATACTGACTTGCTGATTCCAGCGAGTTGAACAGTTCCACTTCCAAAGCGAGGGGGCAGAGCCCCCTCTGTAGTTCTGCCCCTGAGCTATGTGAGCACATATACTGGTAAAATCATTTCTGCTCTGAGAGACAAGACGAGAATAGACAGAAATTGAGACTCCACAGCAGAGTGCTGGTTTAGTCAACCTTTACAGTAGAGAACCATTTCTAAGGGATTCAGATGAGATGAAGGAGAGAACAAGACATTAAGGGAGAGAGAAGACAGAGGAAACAAGGAGCATGTTAGTGATGTGACAAGGCAACAGGGTTAATAACTATATAAAGACAATCAAGGCAAGTTCCAGAGAAAAAAGAACACTGATAAAAGTCACTGATTCATTGAGGATCAGGGACTGAAGAAAATGCCAAGAAGAGAGAAAAAGTGAAATGTGAGGTGGTATAGATGTGATGTGGAGGATATAATGACAGTAGGCCATGTGGAACAAGAATAAAACAAAGGGAGCAAGGAAGTGGCTTGATGAGAGGGTTATAAGCAATGCAGCCAGGCATGGACCAAAGAACAGGGATTGGTTGTAAACATTTAGTGTGGTGGAGATGAGAGTCTGAAGGACTTATTAGCAGTAGATTGTCTCCTGTCTCTCCCTTTGAGCTGTGCACTGAGCTGCCCTCCACCTTTTTAGGCAGTCATCTACCAAATTGAATCAATAAGTAATTAACACTTTGACTCTTTGATGGAAAGTTCCCTTCCCTCCATTCACTGTTGCTTGGTCTGGTACACTTTCCACAGCTTTGTTCATACAACATATAGCACTCACTAAAACATTCACTGAGGGGAAGAAGAGAGACTCACTCATGCACACATTTTTGTACACTTTACTTATTGGGTCTGTACTGTGCTCATGTGGATTGTGAAACAAGCAACACGCTTGTTGATCCCTGCTGTAAAAAAAAACCAAAAAAAAAACCAAAAAAAACTCTTAGTTCCATCTGAATACCCACTGACTTAAATCTGTCTTACTTTCCATGGTCTGAAATATATAGCGATACCTGCTCCTTCACTGTTACCTCCGTCTCTTTTTTGTTGTCTTCTCTAGTATTCTGGTTGGAGTCACATTTGACAGGTGTTGGTGTAAGTGGAGCTCTGCTGGGATAAAATGTCAGCAAATCACACCTGACTTGCAAAACATACAAAGACAAGGCAATCGGATAACTGCACTGAAGAGATGGAAGAAAAAATAATAAAGAGAGAGGGATATGACAGTTAAAGCTCCATTTTATGATTGTAGGTAAAGAAAAATAGTGAAGAGAAAGGAGGGCATCAACAGACAGAATGACAGAGACAAAGACAAAAGACGTAGAAAGACAGGGTGGGAGAGATAACAACAGCTCTGAGCCAAGTAGGGGATTGATGTGTGAGGATTCAGTGCAGAGCCCTATCATCAATCCAATTGGCTAATCAGATGTATGGCTGAATTATTGATAAGAGAGTCTCATCAATAATTGCAGTGGTGCTGCTTTTTGGGCCACAGACCATAGAGGAGGGAGTCAGAACTTGTGGCTTTGCAAAAAGAAACACACTGCCATAGTATCTGTATTTTTCAGGAGAAAAAGAGCACAGTAATACATTAATTCTTCTAAACATGTGTGCACCTGTTAACATGGTTAAGTAAAAATTGACCTTTTAGTTAGTCACAATGGCTCATTTCAGCACAGATTTGATCAGCTTTGAGGTAACTTTTGGACAGTATATGTAAAATAATGATGTCTTTCCTTGAGGGCAGGAAGGAACAATGCAGAACCAGATATAAAATATTGAGAAATTAATCAATCATTAGATTAAAAAAAGTTATTAAATATAAGCAATTATTTATTCAGTATAATAAAAGTACATAATAAACACAATGGATAAAGAAAAAATAGAAAACCAAAAGGGTGTAGGTAGAAGCTATATCTTATAAATTTGCTACCCATTACTAGTGTAGAGAAGAAAAAATATTAAACAGGAAAAAAAAAGATTAATATCACCACTATTCATGATAGGAACACTTTAT
>JAVQJG010281988.1:0-13295 GCA_036024015.1 Craterocephalus amniculus | reverse complement strand
GCAATCAATGAGTCATTAATTGTAATGAAATTACCCCTTTTACCACATACTATACCACGTAGAAAACCATTTTTCTTAGAAAGATTAAAATAATATCAGGTATAGTTCCTTTAAATCTTGTTTCTCCTGGTTTGCTTTTTACCCTGATTTATCTCTCTAAGCCTTATAATTAAACAGATATCAAGGATGTCATTGCACAGCTTTACAAATGTGTTTAGAAGTGAGTATGTGTGCTTACTTGTGTTTCTAGGTGTCTGATTGTGTATACAGATGGCTGCGGAAAGGTAAAAAGGTTGTGTGATATTGCTTTAAGTGGTGTCTATATGCTTGCCTTGACAAATGGATGGTCTGTCTGTGTGTGGGCACAGCTGGAAGTTGACTCTTTACAACTACACACTCAGTATAAACTAGATATGTGCTTCAAATCTAATGATATTTGTTGTCAGTGCAGACGTTCCCCCTCTCAAAACCCCGTCAGATGGGATGACTTTTTTCTCCACTATGTCAGCACACAACAGCACCTCCTTCATTTGCAACATCTGCCTGGAGCCACTCTCTCCAACACAAACACAACATGCAGGAAACCAGCCCCGTAGCACGCATAATCATCCCCTTGCAACACAAATCGGCTCTTGTCCTCTCTCCCTCCACCCTCCCTCTCTGCATCCCCTGCTTGAAGCACTTGACCGTTGGCTGGACACCCATGCAAGCTGATGACAGATCAGACCAGGACCGTGGAGAACCCAAGTTTCCGAGCACTTGTAGAGAATGGGGCCAGATGGCAGCACTCACTGGACCCTCGTTCTGCTATCATGGTTAAGGAGGTTGTTTGCCAGCTGAAAAGGTCACAGAAGCACCTTTTCATTCTCCCTGCATCTGTTTGTCAATATGAAAGCCTAAAGGAGACATTTCTCTCTCAGGGGGCAAATGAAGGCTACAATCACTGCATCCAACTAGAATACACCTTATTTAGATTCTCTCTGAGGATGTAACTCCTATCAGATGTTGTAGACCTTTTATTTTAAGCCTGTCAGTCTATCTGATTATTCATATTTTAGCTTTGCTTTTATCATCCACCTCTACTTGCATGTGTGTGTGTTCTTTTAGCTGTTTTACACCATGTTTGTGGGCGATGGGAGACTCTTAATGGAGCAAAGTAGGAAAAGGTGGGGCACTGAATGGCGCTCTGCAAGACTTGAATAAATGTAGTGTGTGTGTGCTAATGATGACCTGAGTCACAGAATCTCTGAGAAAAATACAGATCATCAGCTTCCCTCATACCCTCTGCTGTGGGAACTCAGATGCAGGGTTTGTGGCCATTGCCTCAGGTGACCTAGTCATCGTTGACTCAGGGTGTGGGATGAACCCCACAGATTAGATGACTTCGTTTCTACCTGACACTCCTGTTGTCTCTCATCACAGTGCTACTGTGGAAGTGTCAGGCTTGCGGTGCGGATGTGTTTCCAGGGATACAGATGAGTGTGAATGATGGTTGCAGCGGTAAACTAACCTGCAGCTGCAACATAAGCGTGATGGCTTTACAGGGCTGAATGTAGGGTGTGACGTGGAGTGTTGAAAGCATGTTGAGTGGACAGCGTGTGGCACACCTGATTACATGACCCGGGGATGTGATCGGGTTTCTTCCTAAGCGAACTATGCTTCCTATCAACGACGTTTAGCTTATCTTCGCATGAGCGGCTGGTGCTGGGTTGAACTATGTTTTCTTCCCGGGGCCAATGGGTGAGGGAGGGGGGTCAGGGGTGGAGACATAATGGCAATGTATACTGACAGTTGAAAGAGTTTCAAAGCAATTCAGATGTCTGGTAAATGACGGAAATATGGAGCATTTAGTGCGGTTGCCAAGCAGCAGTCCCACTAATGAATGCACTTCAAACCCAGAGCTGAAGACGTAATCTGTGTTTTCCATAAAGCATGACAAGAAAAACAGTAACAAGCATGACAAAAAAACTATGAACCTATAATACTTCTTGGAAAATTGTCCATAACAAGAATGTGTCGAGATGATAAGTAATGAACAAAGATGATCTCTGCTCTTCTCACTTGTAGGGAAGCTAACAGAAACGCGGCATGATTTCCTTGTGCAAACAGCTCACTTCTCTATGGCATTTCCCCTTGCATTGTCTCTTTTTCGTCTGCCTCTGTTTTCTCGTTCTCTCTGTGAGGTCTGGTCAAGAGGTTGTGTTTTTTGTGGGCACGATAATAATGTGTTTTGACACCATCAGGTCTCCTGCCGTCCTCTTCTTCTCTCTGTCCTACAATAACCTTCGAACTGTAACAGCAGCAGAGTGGCATGACAGAGGTGTGCAATCTTCTTGTCTTTGGCTCTGAGCACCACTGCCTGAGCTTTAAAGGGTTCAGTGAGGTCAAACAGTCCCAAGGGTCCAATGTTCCTCAAGCTTTGTATTTTGTGGAATGGCGGTTTTCTGTGAACGGTGCATACATTTTGTGAGTGGTACATCATGAACGCTGACGTGTAAATCACTATTGTATGAGGTAACATGTGTCCTCACTTATTTTCCTGAGGTGGTTTGACAGAAACGGTGCAGAAAGGAGTCATCAGCAAGTCTTTAATCATAGTGGGGATGAGCTTAAGGATGGTCATAAGGGTTTGAAGGCTGGTGGCTTCAGTACTTTGCTCCTGACTGATTCAGCTCAACACATATTGGATGTAGTGGAACTGACTTTGGCAATCCTCTCCTTTTTGTCTTTTATAATGAAGCATCACTTCTACTAGATGGACTAACACCAACACAGACCTTTGTGGTTCTAAAAATATTTGCCCCAGAGTTTCTTAGATTTCCTGAAGCACCACCATGATGTTCATATTTATGATGCTGAAACTTCAAAGTGTGTGACGCATCTTGACACTTGAATGGATAATCATGTAATCAGATGCAGACATTTCTCTCCAGAGAAAGAAATTTCGTGTGGCACTTGTCAACAGGCCATAACTTTGATATGAGAAATAACTGTTCATGAACAGTTATAAATAATAAATAAATAATGAAATAATAAAATGAAATAATAAATAAATAACCTGATAAATACTCAAAGTTCCACCAAAATGAAGATTCTAACTTTAAAATACACCATCAAAGCATGAAGGCTTGCCTTGTTATTGGGATGTGAGTTACAGTTTGGCTGTTTAAAGTTTTGTTTATTGTGTTAATCATTCTTTTAAAATCCTGAAGGAAATTATTGCTTTTCTCAGGAAAAAAAAGAAAAAATGTAATGTGTTTCAGCTTTTCAGTCAATTGCAAATTTACAACTTGTGCATCGTCTAGCTGCCAGAGTAACTGTTGTTAAACACACTTACAATTCAGTGAACATAAATAAAAACCTTACATCTGGTTTCTGAATATATCACCTAAAATGTTACTTACTTGAATTCCAACTCAAATATGTTACAAATATACTTTGAAGCGGCACCTCTGAACTTTGGCAGATTATTGTTCTTTGGTGCCTCCTAATGAAGACTATTCAGCATCTGTTTTCATCCTGTCTCTTCTCTGAGCTCTCTCCTGTAAGGAAGAATATATCCAATGTTGACTCTTGACTGACTTCTTGCACTGTCACTTTCCTTCTTTCTTTTATTCGTCTCCTGTGTGTTGATATCCAGTTACTGGCATGTGACGTGGAACCAAAAAGCAGTTGTCATGTGATGCACCACCCTGTTATATAAAGTTGTGAAGTGTAGGTTTTCAGGATGCTGCAGAGCAATGACAACTCCATGAATATGCATAACGAGTGTCAATGTGCTATGAACTTCTTTAATAGCCTCAAGAATCCATGTTATCCTCATTTCAAGTACAGAATTAAGACAGGACATTTTTTGCATTACTGTTTCTTTTTAAATTGTCATTGGACATAAAAGTTCACCTCTCACAATGCAAAGCCTGATTTAATCAGGTAAGTGGTTACAGGCAAATGAGTTAGATTAAAAAAAGAACAGATTTATGAATAAAATTCAAATTACTTTGATTTGAAAAATAAAATAGAAATAAAAAAAATCAAGCAGTTTCGGAAAATGGGGAAAAACAATTTTCTTTCAGTGGACTTTGTCACTGCAGGGCTTTTGCAGGCACAGAATGTAGGGTAATACAGTAAATGAGACCGGGGGGGAAAAATATTATGTGTTCTCTGGAAGTTTAGCCAAGTCATAAATCTTAGGAACACATGTCAACCATGGGCAAAGTGACAAAATCCTGATCAACTTTAAATTACTCACAGAAGTTAATAACACAATCTAATAATGTAAGGTCTATAAACACTACAACTCACATTCAGCAGTTTCTATTACCAACTATGTCAACACTCTCTGGAAGAGCTGCAATGACACCATAAGGTTCCTGGGTTCGATTGGCATCATAAGTAGCTATGACTCAGCCCCAGACCCTTCCTCCAGTCATGGCTCAAATCCTCTGGCTCCAGATTGTGCCCATCTCTGGGCCTCTCTCTCCCTTTCCCTGCACCCCTTTCAACAGCAGATCCTGTGACCTTCCGGACCAAACTGCCACCAGCTTGTTTGACAATTAGAAGTGGCATACTTGCTCACCCCTGTCGAGCTGCAGCGGAACGTTAAGTGGCCCTCTCAGAAGCTTTAATCTGCAAATCTGTATGATGACGGTGAATTCCTCAGTGGATTGGAGCCTAAAAGAACCCTTGTGTCTCGTTCCCATAACACCTGTCCAGTGTAATCTTCCCTTTCATACATGAGATCACTGAGACAGTTGAACTACAGAGCCTCAGGAGGTTTACAGTTATAGCAAATGAGTGGAGGGCGAGGCTGTAACCAAGATTTTCTATCTTATCATAAACTAGTCTGAATGGGAGTAACCAGACATAGTTATTATTTCAGTATTGAAAATGTCTTGTTCTTGTATCAGTGTAACACTTTTGATGGCTGTGTCATGTTTTTCACCGTTGTAATGCCAGTTATGATTACCAGAAAGGAAGTAGCGGATTATTTTGGTGGAAAGATATATTTCTCCAGTCATTGAGATGACTTATTTGAGCATGTACTTTGGTTACAAATCAATGATAAGAAGAAGTAGTAGAAAATCAACACATTTAACTTCTCAAAGCTGCATTATACAAGACACCTTAATAAAAGAAACAAAACTGAGAGTGATACACTAAAATTGATTGGCTTTTGTAAGAAACATTTTAGCATTATATATATTTTATAGCGCACAGAGTGGAGACAACACTGCCTTCTTAATTAGCTTTGTTTCTGGAATATTAGGGCTTTGTCATTAAAATACAAAATGTGATTTGCATTTTCTGACAATTGTTCACTGGTATAGAATACATAACAATCAAACATTTTTGCCTGTTTGTTTCTGAACTGTTTACAGTACGGTTTTATTTGAAACAGATCATTTTCCCAGAAGATGTCACAAAACCGCTCGCCCTTTCTCCAGCAGAGATACTGGAGTGAGCAAGAAAAGACGGGTTCAAAGATAAGACTCTGGTTCTTTTACTTCAATTTTTTTATTCCTAGCTTGAATGTTTCAGGTCATTCTCTGAAATAGAAAGCATTGTAAGATGTACCTCAGCCACGCTTGTCTCTGATAAAAGAAAGAACTTAAGACAACAATAAATATAAGTGTCCATACTAATTTTTGACACATAAACTCAAACAGGAGTTATTCAATCTCGTATAACTGCGAAATAATGAAGTTAAGGAGCCTTGCAGATCTTATACCATGATGTGATATAATTCAAACTTCTCATTGCGGTCTAAAATGTAAAAACATACACCTGTGTCTGCTCATGAGGTAAATGTTTCTAGCTGTTGCAGTGGTTTTTCAGTTGGGGAGGATCCACAGGTGAAGGCGCCAGATTTACAGGCAGACCTCCAGCTGGCAGAGGAATGTCACAACCTGTGTTTCAGCTGTAAATTCTCATAATTACAGTGCCCCTCACTCAAACGGCGAGGTGAAACAACCACCTCGCAAGGAGAAAATTATCTATGCCTAATGTTATGTCTGGGACGCAGATTTACTCATGTCTTTGAGGGGGGAGGGCCAGGTTACAGGAGCAAGAATGTGAGAAATGTGTGAGTTCTCTGACCTTTACGAAGGTGAAGCAACAAGTTGACATCATTAGCATAGCTGGCATGTGCGTACTCGAAGTCACATGGGCCAAAGGAAAGTCGAAACAGGTCAAATCAGGGGGAAAGTGAGGGGTATGTGCTGTATGAAAACCTGTTTACTTGACCTACACACATTTTTTCTTTAACATATTTTAGAGTACCCTAAGGTCATTCATGAGAAGATCAATACAGCGCTGGTGATGCTATTCACTCTAGCTGTAATGGTTAGTCAGCAAATGTCAGCATGAGGCAGCACATAGAAGAAAACAAAGAGCTAGACTTTATCAATCTGTAATTTGGTGGTTTTCATCCCCACAGTAGAGTCTAAGTTGCCCGGATATTGAGAAAAATAAGAACAAACCCTGTTTTACACACACAAGGGTTTACTGGCATACTGATTAAAGAAAAAGCTTCTTTCTTATTGAAACAAATAAGTGGTTTATGTGGATTTTGTCATTTTGGAACTAGCAGGATATATTAAACAAAGCGGAGCTCAACTTGGTTAAACTAAGGTAAGAGGATGCAATCAGCTTTTTGTAGCTTGTGTTTGCCAGTGAGAGAGAACCAGTGTTGTTTTTTCCATTCTATTAATAGCATCGAATCAGTTCGAATCTATCAAATGGCTAATCATTAACAACAAAATAAACAAAAAAGACCTTTTAATAGAAGAAATGATTGCAGAAACGTACTTTTTTGCAGAGCAATGTGAGAAAAATGAAAAAATGACCTTTGGACTTTACCTGGACAGGTGCATGCGTTATTGGTTAACTTAAAAGACTTTGTTCAATTAATTTCCAAATATTAAACAGTCGTATTCATTCTTTGGTCTCTGGTTGCCTTCTTCAAACTGTCTGCATCAGTCACTAACACACCCAGAGTCTTATTTTGCTACATATGCCAAAATAATTCTTTACAAAAAATGATATGAATAGCCTATATTAGATTTTTTTTAAAAGCCCTCACTGGCAGAAACTTCTTGGTGCAGTGCTGCCACTATGTGGTTGAATGTAGATAGTGCAGCTTATCTGTGACCTATGCTTCATCCCAAAATGTTATATCAGACAAAAACATCTGTAAGCATAATAATCTGCCTCTCTACAAATCATCTCTTGTGTGAAGAAACATCTAAAGACAGGAAGCCGTCACTCCTTCCGATCCAAAATCTTTTACTGGCTTAGTCACACAGTCTTCCTGTTTTTCTCCCACCACTAACCACCAACAAACAATTCTAGGAAGGGGTCTGCTCTTTGTCTAGACGATGGTTTGTCAGCCGACTGAAACCCTGTCAACTGACCTGTCTGGCCGAGGTCAGCTCTAGGACTGCTGTGAGGGGTGTGTGTAATGTTTTTAGGTGCATCTTGCTCTTATGTTGCTACCTTTCGTGTTTACACAGTATTTTGGGAATCAGGTTGGATGCAATTTAACTGAAGGGTGGAGAATTTTGCATGTTGTTAAATGAAAAAAATATAACTGTCAATAGTGTGAAAGATATTTTGAACTAAATGTATTTTAGATTAGAAGAATTGTGTAATACTCTATTCTCATCAGTAGAGGGAAGAATGACACTGCTTTCCAAAATTCAGGATTTCTTAGGGTCACTATCCACTGCACAGAGGTTAGAATCAGACTAACTTCTGACCTGAAAATTTGTCAAATAATAAATCACCCAGAGCAACAAAAGAAACATAGGACTTTGAACTTTGTTATTATTTTACAAAGATGCCACAAAGCTACAAAGGGATAGACTTGTTGAAGTGTAATGGCCTCTGGGATATATAAAATCACTTATGATGTGCTTAAGAAAAGCTACAAATAAAAAAATATCTAAAGAAAAAAATGCAACAAACCTCCATCCATCATAAACCAGCATCTCTTCAACAGTTAAGTAACATGTTGACTCCATCCCTAACCGTCTGCCCCACAATACCCAGTACACATCTCAGCACAAAGAAGAGGAATCCCTGATCCAGGCCTTGCTCACACCATGCAGCGTAAATGTCAGCACTGAAACTTTGATGAGAGCCGTTCATTCAAAACAATGATTAAGTCGATGTAGTGTTATGCTTGACAGATATGAGCAACACATCACTCTCTTTGAACCCTGATGACTTCTTTGAGTAATTTGTTAGCTGACATTTGGCATGGCTGCTCTACCATACGTGTGTGTGTGTGTGTGTGTGTGTGTGTGTGTGTGTGTGTGTGTGTGTGTGTGTGTGTGTGTGAGAGACAAAGAGAGAGAGAGAAGAAAGTAAGAGAGAGAGTTGTATGAATGAGGGAGAGCCAATGTCAAAGTAGGTATAGAGGTAGACTTTCTGGAGCCGGCTCCCATATGCCCTCTCACTACCTGTCAATGGTCAGAACACCCTTGTCTCCGAAAGCAGACAATGTGATAAGAGTGGCAAACAGACAGGGCAAAAGAGGGAGATGAAGATGATGGGATGAGAGGTGAGACATGGAAGAGGGTGCAAAAGTGTGAGCAAGTGGACGGGGGGTGGGGGGTGCTTGAAAGAAAGAGACAAAGAAGAGACTGGATGAAGAGATGACTGGGAGAGGGAGCAGAAAATCTTGCCCTGAGGCGTCGTTTCCTTGTCTGTGCTCACCGTGCAGAGGCCAACAGCGGTGTCATACACAGCTGAAGACATTCACCAGCAGCCAAGAAGAACATCTGGATTTCACATAATGAAATGCAGTACGCTGCAAAGTTCTTCAGCACGCGGAAAAAAAAATGCAGTAGAGAACAGTCACTGGATGTCAACTTAATGTGTTTTTGAGAAATTTCTTGCACGTGTGTGTGCATACAAATAGTATACAAAGACAGCACTTGTTCATGTCTTTGCATTTTCATACTGTTAGTGAACACTGAGAAGGATGGATTACCATCGAACTGTCAGCACGTGAAAGCAGTGTGTCTAATCCTGACTGACGTTGCCTGACTGTGCAAGTGCCAGTAGTTTAGAAATCTATCATAAAATGATCTTATTTACTGCTTCCAAAACACACCAAATACTCACATTGCACGTGCGCAAGCACACCACCAAGCCGTGCAACACATCCTCCACTCTTTCCCTCCTTTTTTCAACGTCCTTACACAATACAGAAGAGCTGTGCTCAGGTTACACGCTCAGGTTGGACCTCTCGATTGCTCCCCACGGGCTGTCGGGAAGAGAAAAGGTGGAAGGGAGAATACGTTTAAAAAAAATAGAAATAAAAGAGGAGATGATGGAAGGAAGGTCCGCAATAATAATAGTCTGTTTCCTTGCATGTCGGGGCCTGCTGTATAACCTACTGCACCTGTTGTGGAAGCTAACTCGAGCTGGAGAGGGAAATGTGTGTATGTTCGGGGTTGTTGCGAGGGGTCCGGGTAGTGATCTGGCATGGCACCTGTATCGCGGCCCAGAGCCAGCTGGGACGAGGCCAAGCCCATGCACAACTCCGGTGCACTTTTTCAGTATCCAGTCACTCGGTGCACTTGACGACCCCCGTAGCCTCATGTTAACCCTGCGTGCATGCAGATATATATGTTTGTGAGGAGCGTGCCCCATTTTCCCCACCTGCTAAGTCCCACTAGGTAATTGGGTAAGTGTGTAATAAGGTTGGTCATGGGTATCTGCGGCCAGGCTGGGGTAAATTTGACCCAGGCCCGGCAGAGTTTCTGGAATAACTGAGGATCTGTTTATGATTTTGGGATTACTGTGGGGGGAATGTGGTGGGGGGGTGGAGATGTGGTAGCGATCACATTTAAGTTTAGTTCAGGCTGCGGGTTGTAATATGAATCACTCACATCCCCCATTTTATTGGTTTTTGTAATCATGCTTTGTTGCAGCATTTTAACAGCCTCAGCAGTACGCTGTGATTGTTTTGAAGATACTAAAAATAAAAGAGTTGGACTTTACGGGACACAAGATTTGGGTGACTGACATTTAATACTTCACATCTCTCTTCATAAACTATCACAATGCTATGACAGTGCTGCACTGGTGGTAATATGAACCTTTCAAGTTTGCTTGCAGAACAGCCCGTCTTACCAGTTAACCCTCAGGGGGACAGCAGGTTTTATATCTAACTGCTAGTCTGTACCACAGCTCGCCAGGTTTGTGTTTCACTCCACATGTCAGACACAGACAAGAAGATGAGCCATCTTTTTCTAGTTGCATCACAGTTTGTGATTTAGATGGCATGTTTTCGGCTTGGTCTTCTCTCCAGAGGAACTTTGTCCACCACATCCATCACACCATGGGAGGGGGAATTAATGAGACACTTCTCTGTCCTGCTTCTTCTCTCTAAATTCCCTCTTAGAGAAGCTGTGGGACTGCATCATCAACACAGTAAATGTAGTGTAGAGCTTATTATCCTTCATTGCCTCTGTCAGGAACAGGAAATGAACTACGCTGGGCTGGAGGCTGTTCCAGGGCAGGAATTCTCCAAGGGGTTTGCACCGGAGTGATTATGCGACTTGTTATACCAACTAACCAAAACACAATTACCCAATTTCTTAAACTACACTTATATAATAGGTTGCAGTTGGTTTTGATACGTAGAGATAAGCTGGAGGGGTCCACTTGGATCTGGCGTTTTGTTTTCTGTTTTTAAGTTACTGATTTTCTCGGGTCTGGTTTTAAAAATATCTGCTTTGTTGACGTTTCGGGGGAATGTGTAACACCGCTAACTTGGCTGTCAGAAAATGACTGACATCATCTGACCCTAAGTAGGTGAAGATTCAGCACAAGCTTCCTGGAAAGCCTGCCATAACTCTTTCTATAAACATGTCCTCACTCTGTTTCCTTTGACTGACAGGGCTGTCATGGGGCATTACCGCTCACTACAACCTTGCTTTCCTTTTTCCTCCATGTCTTCCTCTTAAAAAAAACCCTCCCTTTTCTTTCAAGCCATAGCATCTAGCATGTCGCTTTCCATTTAATGCCTCCTCTTCTAGTCCATCCATTTACTTTAGTATACCTCTCAGTGTCCCTTTCAGTTCTTTTTCTTCTCTGCTCCCTCCTCCTCTCTCTGTTCCAAGTCTGTAGTTGTTGTCAGACAAGGCGGACTCTGTCTGAGCCCTACACTTGTGTGAATATGTGCATGGCAATGTGTGTGTTTGCAACTGTTGATATCTGCGTGCACCATCATGCTCTATGTGTGTGAGTGTATTTAAGCACGTCTGGGCTGAGCCTTGGGGGCAGTCCTCCTTTGTCCTCCCAACCATCTCCTAGAGATGGATGTGTCTCCAGGGAATTGGCCCCAGAAGAAAAGCACCACTAGCTCGCTCATATTAAATTCTGCTGAGCAAATACAATCTACCAGCATGTTTCCCCTCCTCCTCCCCTGCTTTTTCTTTCTTTTCTTTTTTTTCAGAAAGAAGCTAATTTAATGTGAGTGCATGTGTTTGTTGAGTGGGGGACAGGGAGGTGAGAGAAAGCTAGCTCTGAAAAAAAGTCAGAGTTGTCCCACACGTTTAGGAAAAGCTCACGGAAAGTGTTTATCATGCTTTGGGCAATTATATGTCACGGCTCGGATATCTTCTGAAAAAAAAAAAAAAAAAAAAATCAGTTTGTCGACACATTCGGATGTCACGCTATTCCCGTCCAGGCTTCTCTGCCACTGGCCTTGGCTTGCCGTCGCCTCCTTGTCCTGTCTGAGGCCTTTCGCTGTTATAAAGTTGTAAACATCTGTGCTGGCCCTCCATAAGAGACAGGGAAGGAGGGTTCCTTCTCCTCTTCCCTTTCCTAATGCGTCCACTTGCTTCACCCCCCCTCCACCCCCAGGCTTTAGGCTCAGCACCTGTGGGCCCCTCCCCCCCACCTAAACTTTTTCACTCCCTCTGGCAGGATGCCTGATGATCTGACACAATCGCAGCTCTTTGCGTGAGAGGGAGCGCCGTCCTCTCTGCACCTCACTGGTTGGTGCGTGCGCGCAGAGCACACACACATCCATGTGTGGATTTCTGAGCCGCAGAGAAAAACAAATAGTCCGACTTTTAGTAGAATTGAAGCTCAGCTTGCAAACTTGCAGTGATTCAACTCTACTAACACTGACCTTTAACTCTTAGCAATTTCTCCTCCACACTCTTGCTTCTCATCCTCACTTGCTATTGCCCTGTCTGAGTCTTAGTCGTCCCACAGACTAACTGTGCAACTCATTCTGAAGTGATTTTACAAGTAAAGAGAGGTTTTAATAGTCTTGCACCTGCTGTCTAGTAAATGGTACTATTAAACAGCTGGGGATGTAAAACTTTATTTCCACATCCCCATGACCAAAGCCAGCCAAGCCTTCCTCCCCCTATAGGCTCTTCAAGCCTTAATTCTCTGTCACTTCACTCTCTGATTGAGTGGCAATGCGCAGACTCACAAAAACACCCTGCCATCTCCTCCAGGCACCAATGGCTGCGTGGCACTGCCCCAAACACATGGTTTTAATAGCCCTGCTCACTCACTTTTTTCTCCCGCTCTCTCTACTTTTGATTCACTTGTTTTGTGTTTCTGTTTCAGCACACATGCGTACGTTCACACGAAGTAACCCCATATCACGATATTTCTGGACAGAAACACAACTTTAAGGCTGTCTTGTCACGAAGATGTGATAAATTCCCGCTCCGCATGCATTTGCTCCTTGTGGCATGTGGCATTGATTGCACTGCTCTGATCCCGTCATCAGCCAAGCACTCCCTCAAGGTTATGTATCACTCGCTGCCTCAGGCTCCTCTGCGCCGTTTCCACCGCCCATCTTCCCTTATATCGTTATATCAATTGAGCATGGTTCTCATCAGCAAAATAAACTGCCGAGGATTTTGACCACTGTGCTGCATTGGCTAAGTGCGTCTGCAGGATTTGATGTTGCACACCCAAAAGCAACATGAAAGCAGAAAATAAGATAAACTGGATCATTTCATGAAGGTCCAGTTTGATTAAATAGTTACATTTATTGACTTTATCTTTGCATCACTTATCCACCGGGGATTCGTAAAAATGCACTTTGATAAACGGAACAAAGATAAAGCCCTTCATGTCTTGTGGATTTTATGTTGCATCAGGTAGTGTGACGTGTTGACGAGATAAGCGAAAGTGCTATGCTGAATGATGTTTCCATGATCATCGCTTTAGAAGCTTTGCGATCTTCAAACAAACAGCCATGACCACAAGTAGCAGCTCCTGGGGGGGGGGGGGGGGGGGGGGGGGGGGCG
>JAVQJG010281978.1:0-24598 GCA_036024015.1 Craterocephalus amniculus | reverse complement strand
AAAAGATTAAAAGCATGAAAAAGGGGTCTCGTTGGACAGTTAAACTCTGCCCATGCCAAAGCACGAATGGCCTTTTTTTGTAGCGTTATGATCTTATTTAAGTGGGTGGGAAATGTATTGCAACAAATTGTATTACAGTAACTGAGATGAGGCTCAAACAATGTTTTGTACAAAGTAAGAAGTGCAGAGAGTCGAAGAAAATGTCTCAAGTTAAAAAATAGAGCTGTATATTTCGATAATTTTTCCGTCAGGAATTCAATGTGGCATTTAAATTTGAGAAACTCATCGATAAAGATCCCCAGGAATTTAGTAGAAGGGACTCTTGTAATTACCTGTCCATGAATTGTGAGATTTATTTGTTGTACATCAGGTTTGTTATGAGAACGAAAAAGAATATCATTTGTTTTATTAATATTTAAGGAAAGTTTATTGCAGCAGAACCAAGCATCTATTCTTTGAAGTTCACAATTTATAGTTTGTTCGAGTGTATTTGGATTTTTATGAGCATAAAATAAATTAGTATCATCGGCAAATAATATTTTGTGTAACAAGGATGAGGAATTCACAAAATCATTAACATACTTCTTAAAAGGAAATCTGGACTGATTTTGTGTGAAATAACACTGTTGTGTCTAATTCATTCATATTTTATCACTGTTCTGTGGAAGTCACAAGCACTTATTGGAAGAGGGTTTTTGCACCTACAGAATGTTTGCATGCACTGTACTCTGTCCTTTGAGGATGTCAGTCATGTCTGGCTGCCTTAGTAAATTTAACATTTTAGCACCTGCAGATTTAACAGCTGTCTGACATCCTAGGCTGCTAATGTTTGCAAATTCTCCAAAGCATATTCGTTTTATCGTCCTTCACAATTAAAAATATATAATTCAAAATTCATTTACCCGTAACTATTTATTAATTATGAATGGTGCGGATACAGTCCGAGAAACAAATTAATAGGCACTTTGACAACTTAATGCAAGTGAATAACAATATATTTTTCTGATTAAGAGTAGCATTTATCTGAAACTGTTCAAGTTAAGTAGCTTTCTTTGCTGGATTCACAAACCAGGACTGTGCCCTCTGACAAAATGTCATCTACAAAGCCGAAGTCCCTCTTTGAGATCAAGAAGGACAAACTAAAAACTGACCTCTGGATTTGTTAACCAGAAAGAAGAGATTTTCTGAGAAGACTGGTTTAGACTGGGGCTGAGTGACGTTACATTATGTGCAAGGCCTGATAATCTATGTATTGCGGAGGGAAAGTATACGCGAAACACTGGAGAGCAGACCTACAATTTTGTCATTTTTGGGGCAAGGCCACTCGGTCTTAACTTTTTGAAGACATAAAGGTCAAATATCATCAAATAGAAAATGATTCGATTTCTGAAATTATGATCAATTTAGCGTAAAGGTTGAGGGTGATTACATTTTTAATATATAAAATGCCTATCACCTAAATAAATCAAGAAGTAGTTTATTTCACAGAATTGTTTTGATATTTTAATAAAATATTTTTATGTCATAATATATTATTTTCCATCCACATTCAAGGCTCCTGCAGAATGATGAACAGGTTGACTATAAAACTAATCTTTTGACATTTTTTCAGAATTGTCTACATAAAACAAAATTTTTTAGCCAAAGATTAGCTAAAGCTTTCTCTACAGTGTTTGTCCCTTTTCCTCCCTCACTGGAGGCAATGAGGGTAAGGTGTCTTGCCAAAGAACATAACAGGTGATTGAGGTGGGAGCAGGATTCGAACCACCACCCACATTACTGAATGACCCGCCCTACCCCCTGAGCCACTGTCCCTATACCTGAACTGTTAAACCAGCCAATCAACACTGATACTTAATGAATGATGTTTTAAATACTATATAATATGTTAAGGGTTTACTGTCTTATGCTTTCAGAGGTTGACTAAGTACTGCGTGTGCTAGATTTTACACCTGTTTGGCTGGTGATGCTTTATGTTTATCCCAGCACTAAACTGTTCCATGCGGGACTCAGCCGGTACATAAGAGGCAGAATCAAACTTACCACTTTTCATAAAACTGGAAATGACAGGAAAATTGCACAGGAAACGAGATACGTTAGTCAGGACATTATGGCCCAACCAACATGGCCAGTGTGGCCAGGAGGCAGGATTTTTCAAGGGGCCAAAGAGAGGGCCATAGCTATGGCTGGTTGTGTTATCACTGTGAAATTCCTGCCTTGTTTGGGCTGTTTCCCTGATGGTTTGCTAATATTTAGAACAATGAAAGCTAAAGCACATGTGCCTTTTTATATGTGGGGAAAGGAAATGTTTTCGGCAGAGAAATGTGAGGATGCTTTCTACTTTCAAAATGTCAATTGGCAGACAGTTTTGCAACTGCTCATGAGCAGCAACAGGGAATAGCAACATTAGATTTATTCACGTTCACTGTTGGAAAATAAATTAATAAAACAAAAAAACAAAGCAAATGAAATGATCATGATAATGAAAAGTGAGTAAATAAAAAAGATTAATTGTTTCCATATAGTGTCTCAGGACAGGTAATTGTTGATTTTTGTCAGGAGATATAGAGTAACACAGATGATTAGGTCCCAGTTTGACAGTTTACAAAGAGGCAAATTATGTTTTGGCATAAATAGCTTCTGTAGTGATTTAATAAGGAGAGTTTGCAAAAAATTTCCAATCGAACACAATGATTTTTGGCTTGTAGCATATGTTTTTGTTTCCTTGTTAAAAAACAATGTTAGGAAAAAGTATTTAAATAAACCCACAATTTAATAACGTCTAGTCAAAAAAATGTTTTTATTTCTGTTTCCATCAGAATTTTATCATAAAATCAAAACTAAACAAAAACGAGAAACACTCCGATGAGAAGATGGTGGAAGGGACAAAATTTCTCCCCTCATGTTCATTTATTTGGGCTGCCAGGAGATGTTGTCAAAATGTAACTTAAAGTAACATTAAAGAAAGAAGAAGAAAGGGGGACAAAAAAGCAGTGGCGGATTTAGGAAGTTTGGGGCCCTAGGCGAAGGCAGACATGGGGCCCTTTGTAGGACAACACGCATTGAGATGATTTACCTTTATACAGCTCAAATTTGGACATCAGCAAAAAGCCGGTTGAGGGTGTTCTCAATGGTGCTGAAATTAGTACACACAAAAAAACAGGTAAATTAGTGCCAGTGGCGTTTTCTCCCAGAAGCAAAGGGAAGCACAGCCTCCTCTATTTTTTTGCTGCATTCATTTATTAATTCCCAGACCGTGGCTGGATTCTGCCTCACTGTTTCTCCAATCGCCGTCTTTTCCATTGAAACAGCGCCCACTTGTGGTGAATCATTAATTTAAATCATATCGTGTTGGAAAGGAGGCCAGACCAGGCTGGCTTCCCTTGTAGACTGTTTTTTTCAATGATCTGCCAATCAGATGAGACAACGTCATGCCACTACCGGAGCGTGATTAGTTTTTCGGAGGTCAAGGGAAGCTAGACGCTTCTTTGCATCCCACCAATTGTACCAGAGAAGTCTGTCCATGAATCATGACAGAATCATAACAATAGCCATTAGCAATTAACACGTAAGTTCAATAAAACCCTCCCGAGTTGAAAGTCAAAACATGACGTCCTTTGCGAAGTGCCACGTGTTCAGCAAGCATTAACTTCAGCAGAAACAGAAGTGTTTCTATGAGCACAGTGCTTGCTAAGCTAACAATAAACAGCTCGCGCTGGACCTGTTAGCTGCGTGCTAATGCTTTCTAGCACTCAGCTAGCCGGCGGGGGTAGCCCACGAGGGGTAGGTAGTACACCCCAGACTTAATACTGTGATGTAGCTGTTGTGACACATCATACCTGCTGATAAGTGCTCACAGCCTAACTGTGGATAAAACACTGTTACATGTTGCTAAACCAGTTATCTTAGGATTTGTTTCTTAGGATTTGTTCATTACTAAAAAATAAAAAAGAAGTATCACTTAATTTCACAGTATTAAAGTACAAATTAAACCATCCATGTAGATATTACTGCCATTTGAGATAAATTACACAAAAATGAAATTCAATTACTTATATATGTAGCCCATCTTTTATGTGGGGTACCGTTTCCGCACCAATAGGCAAAGAACGTCTGGATTTGATATAAAAGTATTACATCTCAAAAAGTAATAGAGATTCAAAATCATTTTTCTTATCAATTATTGGCCTAGTAAAGGGTGTATTAGCCTCATATAAAAAATTCCAGTTTGCACCTTATTTTTAGAAATACTACATATTTCCTGTTTTTCTCATCTGAAAAGAAAAGGGCTTTTTATGACAAAAAGACAAAACAAAACAGGCAAAAACAAAAAGAATTTCAAATATATATTAAAGACAACTACATACATTTCACACATTAAGAAGCCTTAATCTGTGAAACATAGAGCACTCCCTTAATATTCTTTCCAAATCCTCAATGTCCTTTTTCCTGCTCCCCACACCCACTTTTCTGCACTTTCCAAAATCTTGTAGTGAAATATGGGTAACAAACTAAATCTACTCTAAACCATACATATAAATGAGACATCAAGGCTCATGAACCAAATTAAAGATGCATTTGTCAGAGTTGACACCTATCAACTCAGAAACATCATTAAAGAGGCAGCAACACTGGAGGAAGATGACAATTGCTGTTCTCTGTGTTTAACTAACTTCTACCTTCTCGGCCATGTGGTATTTTACATTTATATCGCTTCCATGTTCTGTGCAAATGCATAAACTGCATATATATATATACAGTTAAATAAAGTATTAAAAATGGGACAAATTGGTGCAACTAATGCTTTTCTGTTATGAAAGCAAAGTTTGAAAGCTTTTGGGAAGTAGGAATATATATGGTGACAGACAGAAAAAACCGACAGGGAGGAGAACTGTAAACCTCATCAGCATTCTGCTAAAAGGTTGTCTGAGCTTTGTTGTTTGTGATGGTCCTCTAGCTTGTCTGACTCATTTTAAGGAGCACATTTCTTTTTTTCACTGATAACTCTGTCATTACCCCTCCTTTTGCTTAACCAACCTCAAGCTTCATTCCATATCAAGGTTTTGATGACAGATAACCATCATGTTGTCATGTTGTTAAAACTGCAAGTTTTCTTCCTAATGTAGAGGGAGTTCTGGGGGTGAATGAGAAGAGATGTGACTAGACAGCAATAGCAGCACAACATGAATGTCTGGCAGACTGAGCCACTTGAGATAAAACAGTGCACTGAGACGGTAGCTTATCACTATTCTTTACACACACTGCAATACAGCACTGCAGTGGAAGCTGTATGCACACAGCAACCTGATGGATTTGAGCTTTGCCTGATCAATAGGGGAGTGCTCGAAACAAACCATTTTGAAACTAAAACAATGAGAAAATGAAATGCAGTAGAAAAAAATAAACTATAATGAAACAGAACTTAAATACACTTGAGTTTAATTTTGTGTGGTGGCAGATGGTGTGTCAAATAAAGACTGGATGATGTGCAGAAACTGGTTAAGTGAACAAAGGTGCACCATCATGTCTTCGAAGTGATGGAATAGCAACTGTCACTGCCCAGTCCTGCAATTGCAGATAGTCAATATCTACTGAATGCCAATAAGGGCTTCTATAAGAATACTCATGTGGGCCTCTCATTATGGATAATTTTGTGGAACATATAAAAAAATTCTAAATAAACATATGTCCATCTATTTAGTTTTAAAGTTTTCTCACAAAGTAGGGGAGAGTCAGACATGCAGGAAAAACATAAATCCATTCTTCATCCATCACATGAACATCTTCATGTTATCAGATTATTCAAATTTGTTTCCCCGCACTTTTGTGCAAAGCTTTAGCATAAAATCCATGGTTAGTCTAGATGACACTCCACTATAAATGATATCCCTTGTGAGGATCACAGCTGAGGTGATATGCTCACATGGAAACTTGAATGGAGCTAAAATAAGTTTCATCTGACCACCTAATTTGACCCTGGACCTTGACACAGTACACATCCACACAGGAGAATAACACTATTGACATAAGTGTAAACCCAGGACGGTGAGGACTGTTAGAGAAAATGTTTTTAAAAATCTGCAGCATCAAACTTTCTCTTGGGTTGGTCACTGTACATCTAAGCACAGCTGACCAGACTGCAGATGTGTTCTTTAGTTTGTTTGAGAGGCAATTTTTAACAGATGACACTGCACTTATGCAAATTGGGTCTTTGTAAGACTTGAAAGACAGTCTGGAAATTCTTTAAATGATCCCAAATAGCAAAGTCTGAATAGGCTGCTTTTCTGATGAGTTTAGCCATCTAGGAAGAAAAAAGTGAGAAGAACTGAAATGAGAGCGGTTTTGTAGGGGAAATCAGCTTAGTCAGTTTAATTGGAAAATGTTATGTTTGCTTTGGGAGGCTAAATTTTCAAACATTCTGGTCAGACTAACATACTTACACGCATTTCACATGCAATCCTGTCCTAGATTTTAATGTTTCCTGCTTCAACACACCTGACGCAAATTAAAAGGATCCAGCAGCCCATGAAACACAATGACTTTTGTGTTGAAGCAGGGACATATTGAAAATCTGCAGGATTCTGTCGCTTGAGAACCAAAGTAGGACATCCCTGTCCAAATGTAAATCCACTCAGTGATCATCTGCTCTCAATAAGTTTAGTCTAAAACTAAAATGTTTAAATCAATATATAACTTTTTTCATATTTTTGTGTTTATTTAAAAATATCTTTTTTATCTTTCCAAAATGATGCATTTTTCCACTACTTTTACAGACCTGGACAACAAAAGATAAAACTTATTAGAAAATATTTGATAAAAAAAAACCTGAATCCTCTGTCCTAATTGCATAATGCATAATATTTCACCTGAAGTATTAAAACATTGTAAAACTTAAAATGTGATGAGTGGTGAGTATGTGTTCGCAATAGAGCCCTTTAGGAACAGCCTTCATCTGTTTAACCACCTAATTTTATAAAAGGGCCTTGTAGTGATCTTATGGAAAGGATTAATAATAAATTTAGGACAAATTTCAACTCACATTTTGCATATTATATGCATGCTTTATGGCTACATTAATTCAGTTTCAAGTTTTTGGTGGACTTGTGCATCTGTATCCTGTGTAGCCTTTTGCACTTTGTTTGAAAATATGGTAACAGAAAATTTTAAGAAAGAATTTTCACTTCAAGTCTGTTTTGATTTATACAAGCCATTAAAGAAAAAGACGTGACTGTTTTAGTAATAAGCCAAGAGAATGTTTTTTCAACACAGAATGATGATAGAAAGCTTTTAAATCTATTCAAATGTTTAAATTACCATTTCCTTCATAACTCTTTTTCCTCAGCATTTTATACCAGACTCTTCAATACTGAAATATCAACTATCTCTGAGCTCTGTTGCAACCGAAGCGTAGTAGCTTCTGCTCAGTAGACTTAAAGGAAAATACACTTACTGATGTGGATCTCTTGCTGGCTGGTGTAGTCTATGGCGAAGCCAAGGGGCAGAGTATCTTCATTTGTCTCAGTCACTGGAAGCTCGGCCCTACTTGCATCCTCCAAAATCCAAAGTTCCCACATCTAAAAAGGGACAACACGGATAACAAAAGATAATATCAATTTGGTGCGATTTCTTCAAACATTATAGCAAATATCTAAAACAACCTGTTATTACTGAAATTAACTATTATAAGAAAAAAAATCTATTTTTACATCAACAAAAGGAACCATCAGCAGTTAATCAGTAGCATCTTTAATTAAGAAAACCCACATCAACACTATACAGTGATGACGTGAAAAATAATTGATTGTGTCGATCTATGGGAAATGTAGGTCACTAATCAGAATTAGGTTTTTTGACTGCAGACAATGAAAAAGTGAAAAAAACAGGAGTAAGAAAAACTATGAAAACTTGCTATGTAAACCTCATGACAGCAGATGCGTTTAAATTCATCCAACACTTTCTATCTGTATTCAAAAGTCACTGCTTTATACCTGTAACACTTCAGCCTTTGTCTAAATTACTTACCTTGTCATCTTGTCTGGAAATGACGCTAACCTCAATAGAAGCTGCTGATGCCGCAAGCACAAGGTCCCTAGATGCAAATCACTTTTAAATTATACAGCAAAAAATTGAAAGCAATGGAGGACATTTTTTCTCAGGCCAATTAGCTGTATTCATTCTTACCAGTCCTCTATGTGACTTAGGAAGTAGTGGTGTTGTCGCTCAGTGCAACTGCCATAAACACTCTCACCAAAATTCAGATACTTTGTCTGCATGTTTTCATCCTTTTTCTGAAAAACAAAATACATTCATTAAAATGACAACTAAACTAGTGATCAAGTGATAACTCACTTTACAACCAAGGCATGTGTTAAATGCCCATCACCAGTACATGACCTATAGTACTGACTTTTCACATCCAGTTTAAAAACCATAAGGTGAAGCAAATAGACAGGAAATGGCTTAATTAATATGAACAAAATTTTTAAGTAGTGACCTAAACACTATTATAAAAACTAATCATACAAATAGCAAAATCATTAAATCTCTTTGTGATTACTTGCATAAAGTTTCAAACCTATATAACAGAACAAACAAAAAGCAGCGTGTCAGGTGAAATACAACACCACAAAAAAACTGTAATAGCACCGCAATGCAGAGACAATCTGTTCTTCAAAGCCACAGTATAGAACCTGGCAGAGTATCAAGTGCTGCATTTGTTTCTTCAGTTGGGTGCTGTGAAGCTGAGGACTGCTGCTACCTGACAGAAATCCATGTGTGATTAAATGAATCAAGTGGACCGCAGATGTTTGCTGTACTCACAGGAAGGGAAATCAGCACTAGCTCAGGAGGGGTCTCCAGGGATCCATCTACAGCAGCATATGCCACTGCAAATACATATGTTCTCAGCCAGAGCACATCCAGAGCTGCAGGGGACAACAGAAAGAGAAACATCAGCAGACAACATAACACCTCCATTCCACCAGGATCCAGGTTCTGTTGCAGAGGATGCCATGTTTTTTTTTTTACGTGCGAATGCTAACATTATATACTGAGAATAATATATTGACAAGAGGATGACAAGCTATGCACTTAGGGAGAAATGGCAAATCTAATTTATTCAATAGTTTCAAAAGTTGCAATCTGACCTTTGACAGGTTCTTCTGAGGTGTAGAAGTGTGGACATTGGATAACTTTTTTTTCTTCTAGTGCCTTTTGAACAGAGAAGAGAAATGAGTAGTTGTTTTCTAAGACCAAATGTAAATTCATCTTTCATCATTATGAAAGAGGCTTACTTACAGGAGTATACTGAATAACTTTGGCATTCATTGTTCCTGCAGCAACCTGCTTTCCTTTTGGACTCCAGCAAACTGTGTTGAACAAAGTACATCTGAGCCAAACCTGTTATATAGAGCAAATCAGCTCAAAAACAATGGTGTCTAAGTCATACTCACTGCAGGTGATGCCATTTGAAGCAGATAGCTGGGCTTGCATTTTGACATTGTCTGTTACTTCCAGTATCATCATGCTGCCATCGGACAGACAGGCGGCCAACATGGGTGCCTGACCAGGATTCCACTTCAGGTCCTGCACTAACGTGTCAGGGGGTACCACAGGCTGAATGGATGCAAACGGTAACTTCTGTGGTCTTGCCTAAGACGGAAAGAAAAAAAAAGATGAAACAATACATAGTGGGATACTTGAGCAGATAACCTTATTCAATCAGCATATGAGCATTTAAAATACTCATATTTTCCAGTGAAAAAGTGTTCACTAGATATCTGTGATATTATGAAATGCATAACTACCATTTAGGGATGGGCATTTTAAGTGATTTTTGAAGACAAATCAGACCAATTAAAATTGATAAATCGATTATCTTTAATGTCACCATGACATCATCAAAGATTAAATGAAAAAACTTTATCCGTAGAGAGAAACTGTAAAATGCATTTGAAATGCTAGCAATATATTGTGTGTGCACCATACACAAGTATTTATTTTATTTGTGTAGTTTTTTTGTGGGCTCTAGTGTATTTGTATAATAAGTGGGTGAGAAAATAGGTCATGAGAGGATGTTAAGATATAACCACAGCATACACACAGAATACTTAAAGTGGCTGAAGCCTCTCTCTATGGGGCAGCTGCTTTACATGGTGCATGAAACACTACGACATATCTGCTCAAAACTGCCGTCTGTTAAAAACAGATGACATTTTTGAGCATGACTTTGACTAGTCGATTAGTGATGCACATTCAAACTTATAATTTTGATTATTTGTGATCAGTGACACCATCTTATTCATAAATTATATGCTTATACCTGTCAGCCTTGCTCTGAAGTTAGTAACTAAAATTTTTTTTTTGAAAATTAGCAGGATAAAAAAAAGAAAGAAAAATAAACAGAAAGGAAGAAAACTTGGGACAACTTTCTTTTTCTTTTCCACAGATTTAGATCACTCTGTCAACAGGAATAAAAATGAAAACAGTCTTGAGAGCTTTCAGCTCTCAGATGAGGCTTACTGTACATCAAGCCAATTCAGTAAAAACACTGAGCTACACTATTTTACATACAGGACATAAATGGTTAAAAACGTTTTCTTCAGTTGCTTATCTGTGCTACTCATCTGTTGTAGTTTGAGTCATTTCTATAATGTGCTCTGTGTGGTGTTACCATTGCTTTCTTAGTTTATCTGCCTGCTCTGAAATGTTTCACTTTAAAGCCTAACCACAGGCAAAGCCTATAGACCAGCCAAGGCTTTATGTCAAATACACAGTGCTACAGCTGCATTTAAAAAACAAAATGCAATACCATTGCTATGAGTTGTCTCAGTCCATTTGAGTTTTTAAGTAAATAAAATAAAAAACCTATAGCAGCACCATACATGATCACAATGCAGCAAAATTTGTCGTGAAGTTGCTCTATATGGTTTTTTAGCTGACGCTGACAGAACCTGAAATAAATATAATTTACATCTAATGCTAAATACTATGGTGAAATAAGTCCTAAAACACCTACCTTGTTCATGAAGGTGCGGACATCATAGAATGTGAGGGATAAACCCGCCTCCTCAGTAATGCCACACACTGACAACGTGAGCTCATCACAACTGAGAGCCAAGTGGTGCAGAGTTAGTTTCACAGTTACTTCAGCCAATGCTGGTGTCCCTTTGGCTAGAACACAAAGAAAAAATAAATTAATTGTGACTGAAAACTGATTCCAAATTGTGTAATTTTTGGCTTTTCCACATGATAGAATTGACAATATCTTTGATTGTGGACTAAAGAGAAAGAAAAAACAAACACAAAACAATCATAAACCAAATAAACTTGTAGTCCTACATCAGCATCACTGAGGAAAATGAGTTTGCTGTGTGGCTGTTGCTACAATCTATTTCTACTCATCCAGCTCAAAAGACTGTAGCAGGAATAATTTCTTGCAAAACAATGTGGTTATTTCTAACCAAAACAAGCCTGAACAAGCTTTGCACAGAAGCAACAAGAGCTAAATGTAATTTGAAATGGGGAAATTTGAATGTATTGCAACAGGCAGTCTAGCCAGGATAATCAGTTATCTGTGGTACAGTGTGGGTTGAAATTAACTTATGACAGCCAAAATTACTATGTGTAGGCATCTTTGACACATTTTTCTTCCATCACTCAATAATACACCAACACACAGCAAAACGAAAAAGACAAAACTGTCGATCACGTATGTTCATGTTCTTACCTATTTGGTAGTAGTTACCATCAGCTTTATCAGCAGCCAGAATATCTTGAGTTAAATATGCTTTAAAAGTTGTGTCAAGCCCCACAAATGTCAAACCAAATTTGTTTGAGATGGTAAGCAGACTAGATCTGTCTTTTGGTAAGTCTTCAGAAGGCTCAAAAACTTGTACTTTCTTCATCTGCCGAAACTGAAAGTCCTAAAAAGAAAAACAAGAATTGTTACTTCATGGTGCTCCATTATATCAGGTAAGCATACCTGGCTGTTGACCCTTTAGTGCAACGAACAACGGTGGACATTTCATTAACATTCAGATAATTGGTCAATAAAAACAAAACTTTTCAGGAAACGTTCATTTTCCATTCATTTGAAATATTCTCAGACATCATAAAACACAAAAAGTGGAAAATTGTTCACGCAATGTCTGCGTGACAGCTGTGTAAAACCAACTAATTTAGCAATTTTCTCTACAAAAATAATTGTAAACGTGCTGAAAGACGTAGCGAGTACGATTGGGGACTGCTGTCACAGCCAAATTTATCTCACTATGTGAAGCTTCAAAATAAGATTGGTTAGCATTTTGAACATATATAGTCAAAGTTAGCGACCTCAGACAACATGCTGCTGACGCAGTTGTACAATATCCTGACATTATTATGCTAACTGCTACAGTGTTTGGCAGCAAAACTTGCTATAACAGCTTTTTAGTGTCGAAATTAAAAGCTCTGACTAATGTATTTCCCCTTTAATTGTGTGGATGTTGGACCTGCTTTGGTAAAATGGTTTATAATTAACTGAACTGACACTTAAAACGTGAGCAGCTCGCTAACTAGCTAAGCTACGCTAGTTACAACCACTGAGCATGAACTGACGCAGTAGCTTTAAAATGAGTTAACACAAGTTGTAGTTTGTAGAAGTTTACCTTCATATCCCTCTCAGGAGGGGAGTCTGTATCGTCACTCATTTTGAAGGACACAAGCTGGTGTCTTCCGTGAATGTCTTCGTTTATTCCCTATCAGTAAGACGAAGTTCAGGCGAGCCACACCAGGAAAGCTAAACACACGCCGCGCGGTTTTGTCGTATAGACAGAAACAAGGATGACAAGTAGATGTCAGAGCAGATCATTAAATCGACCTCCACATTGGATTGACACAACCATGTGTGAACAATTTTTATTACATAGACGCTACATGCATTAAACATAAAAGTATGTAAATAAAACCAAATTGACTAATGTAGAAAACTAATCATGTCAAGAAAAGATTTTTATTGACCAAGATCAGGTATTGACAAGTTTTTTTCTCCGTTTTTTTAAATGTTTGTTTTTGTATTCATGCTCTATATCCTTGCTTATTTTCATTCTGTCTTATTCTCTTCTCACATCTGATAATGGTTTTTGTTATGAAAACACATACTTTGTTAGTATCAGTTTGCTATAATCGATGATGACTATATGGAAGGTTTTTCATTGCTTTCTTTTTTTCAACTTTCATAATAAGCTTTTCTTTCTGCCTTGTGCAGCCATTTTTATGGCTTTAGGTTTTTTTTTACTTATAGCCATTGCAGAGCATTTATTTTATTTGAAAATAAAGTTACTCACCTGACTGACCTTGGGTCCTTCCACAGGAACACACAGAACAACAAAACTTTTTAATCAGTAATTTCCCGTTTCATCCACACATGGCCAAAGCTTTGTTTAGAGAACATGCTATTTTGATCCATTTTTCAGTCTGTGTAATGATTTTTCTTGTTGCAACAGGACTTCAACCTGCAGTACAAAAGCAGAAAATCCCTCTTTTAAATTCAGTATTGAATATCATCATAACCTATGTTTGACCGAAAACTGGCACTACTAACTATATTTTAAAGTATTTCAGTGTACTGTAGAGTGGCACCAATTTGTTGCTTCCAATGGGGCTCTTTGCACAAGTCCACTACTTTTGAACTTAGTTCTCCAATGTAAAGGATATTTTGCATCATCACTAGAAAAAGAACACAAGATAAGAGAGGGAAAAGAAACAGGCAACACAATAAATGGTGATGTAAGGACTTTTATTAGAAAGCAGACTTTTCTGTATTGCATTTAAAGAAATCAGGTACTCTTGGACTACACAACTTAAAACTGGTGATGGCAGATACCATGATGGGAATGAAAGGTAGATTCGTATGCAACATTAAAAGTGGCAACTTGCATTTCTGTCATATATATTATTGATGCTTGAGTCAGAAGGCCCATAAACATTTTGACATTTTTCTTTTGAAACATAAAGCAGTATCAACACTGAAATTGCCCCATCCCAGTTTGCCTGGTCCAAGCATTGCTGATAGTGAAGAACATTATCATGATCATAGTGTACAGTTGTATAAGATCCTTTTTTACTACTCATATTGTAGTCCATTGTGAGGGTACCCATAAGCCCAGATTCAGGGCCAAGTTCGACCTATGCTGACCAGAGCATGACAGATATGATCCATGTCAACATAAGATAACTGTTCACGAAGCACCAAGGTAAGAGTAAGTCCTTGTTGCAAAGACACACAGTTATAACCAAGAAGGCCGGAGTTAACGTCGGCATGTTCCTCCACTCTGGAAAGCAAGCTAGCACAGACCGAAGCAAGCTGGAGAAAGGCAAAGCAAATAGCAAGAGCACAGCAAGTCATGTCACATCTCCCATAGTGCACTTTGGGTCTCATCCCTTTTCTGATTGTCAGCGCTCTGAGCACATGGCTTTAAAAGTTGCATTTCCTCCTCATTTGCCTAAGTCTTGGTCACTCTTGATGTATTTCTCTTTTCTTTCCGTTTCAAAGAAGTTCTAAAGTGCTGGCATTTTGTTCAAGGACACACATATACATACAAACTTTAGTTTAGTGCATTTTCTTCTGAGTCTGCTGAAGGTTCAAATGCACACTCAACTGGGTAGTCGTTTTTATGTATTTCACTTTTTATCACTACTTTTCTGTCATTATTACAAGAGATTACACTTTATGCAAACATTCAATGAAAGGCCAGGGTGTATAATAAAAAAATACAGCCCTGTTCACGGCAAGACTCCTCAAGTCTCTGCTTGTTTACAGTGACAACAATTGTTTAGCATAAAACAAATGGTGCATAAAGATCAGAGGTTTTCGTCGGGTTAGAGTGAGCATCTCAGTGGCATGCATTTTATGATACAAGTGTCATTTTGCATATAAATGTTTTGCTTTCATGATTAAATGTCAGTGGAAGAAACAGAACAGAACCCATCAGTTTTAGATTAATGGGATAAACTGAGCACTATGTAAGGTTTTACAAAGCCTGTAAGAATTTGTTTACAATAAAATGTTTGTGGAATTGGGTTCTTTACCCGGAACACCATTCTCTTTCTTATTTTCTTGTTTGAATGATTAAGATGTAAACTACACTTATTTCAGTGGCTGAAATATGTTAGAAAAAACATTATTTTCTCTTTTAGCCACCTCAAATAGAGCTCAGTGTTTCCACTGCCATTATATCAAGGGGTTGCCGGGGTGCCCCCATCCAAATGCCAACGACTCCCCTCCCAAGAAGATCAAATTAATTGTATCATCTCCTTTATGTTGCTCATGGCAATGTCAACCCCAAACCCCATCAATCTCGGGCTGCAGCCACCCCAATGCCAAAAACCTAGGGGAATCATTCATCCTCACAAAGGTTAGCCGTAACATTCTCAGAGTATTTCTCAGTTTATAGTGCAAAATCATCAGTTCACCCTGCACAAGAACAGAAGAAGAGCAACAAAATCTTAAGAATCTCAATCTAAAAAGTAGCATTTTGGCTGAAAAAGTGAACATCATGAACAAGTAAAGTTTCTATTTAATGAAAAAGACACCAAGTGGATGAACAGGTTTGACTAATCAATGTCAGATTCGATGTCTTTCATTGGTGGGCTTCAAATCTTGTTTACTGTGCAGGTGTGTTAACAAGGCTATTTGTCATTGTCAAAATAGTTGTCAAATTGAATAAAGGGACTGTGATATCAATATTATCAATGTCATGAGTTAAGTAAAATAAAAAAAAGCTGGTGATTAACCTTACTTTCTTTGTTGAAGAATGACATGATGGAAAATATGGGAATAAGTTAAGGTTCTTCCAGGACAATATAACAATTAAAAAAATAAGTTTAATGGGGGGGTACCTTTCAGTGTCTAATCAGTGACTAAACAGTAGGGTCCTTGGTCTTGTTTGTCTCTGAAAAAACAATTATGACACACGTCCACACCCACACATTCACAGTCTAAGGCACTGCTCCACACTCCTTTTTCAATTCAGTGGAGTATATCAATATTTTCCAGCCTTTAGTAGTAATGGCATTATTTTAGTTAAGAGCTGAAATAAAACATTTCAACTTTTAAAAGCAATGTTTGATTTTCCACTTTAAAGGCTATAATTTGGAAAGCAAAAGCAAAGGTTTGTTTCAATTGATTATATCGAACAAAGTTATCAATTTAACAATGGAGGACTCAGGTTTTTGTTTATTTATTTTAATATTAAAATGGTTGTTACTTCGACAAAAAGCAGAATAGATCATTAATTGAGATGGTGGATCCAATAGAGAAGAGAATATCTTTATTTTCTTACAAAATCAGCTTAAGCTGAATAAATTAAAACGATAATGTATAATTTACTGGAGCTTGCCATTTCAACATTAGAGACATACAAGTGTTGGGATGAAGAGATAAGAATAGAGAACAGAGTAACAATTGGCAGCAGGCTACTTGAACATTGATCAGTTTTGCACATATTAGTGAAATGGTCCCTGCTGTTTGTTGCGTTGGAAGACTTCTCTGCATCACTTTAAAAGAAGTTTTAAGTATGACCATTATCCAGCCTCACAGTCAGAATAATTCAATTTATATGGTGCATTTATGAAAGCTTGGAATTTATGCAAAACTATCTTTTTTATAAAAGAGATTCAATTATTTACTATATTCAATCAAGGCCTGGACCCTCGCCAAAGCAGTGCTACAGTTTACATTCATCAATAATCTCGGTCATGCTGGCAGAACCCTGGCTTTTCTATGGCAGACCATTTCTTCCAAGAGAAAAAACAAAATTGTAAACGTTATTTTCATTACCTAGTGCAATTGTAACCCTGTGTTTCTTGTGCAGGGTCATCTTAAAGCTTACCCTAAAGAACCAATAGTAATAGGAGGACAGACAAGAGAATTATCCGGCCCAACCTTTGAAGTGGCACAGCACTGGAACATAAATAAACAGACTCAATATATCAAGGGGCAATTACATAAAAAAAGAATAATTTCCAAAATGACAGTGGCCAAAAATGACTTTCAGTTCATTCACCAATGGTCTATTCTTGTTACCAAATGTGCCATCATGACTGATTGAGACATACAAAAGCACAGTACAAGGAAAACATACAGCAGTGCATCTTTTAAAATCAATGCATGAAACAGTAAAGAAAGGCTGTTAGGACTGCATCCTATACATGGCGACAAGCATGAAAACGGACATCAAAAAAGAAAATGAATATGACAAAACATGCCTCCCCCCTCCACCAAAGACCCGTTGTGTTGATCCAAACCCACAAAATGCCTGATTAAGAATGTAATCAGTGATGTGGTGGCAGTTTGCAGTCTGTAGAGGTCTGTTCAGTGAAGCTCCTCAGTTTCCCCAATTCATATACCTTCTTGAGTGCAAATGCAGTTAGCCAGCATAAATTGCTCTTAAAAGTTTGATTCAATAATTTACCCACTCACCCACAAGAGAAAAAAAAAACCATGATGGAAGCAGGGCTGTGTAGTCTCAGTACATATCACACTGCCAGATCAAAATAGAACAGTGTTTCTCTCTGTAATTCTTTTCCTCTAACACTCAATGTAGTGAACTTCCTCTATCTACTCCATAGATTCATTCTCCTCTGTCTGCTGTGACAGCACATTCTGCAGTTAAAAGAAAATAAAACAGAAATTTGATCTAATAATATGTCAGAGACAGTCAATGCTGGGTTATACCAAGACCAGTTCTAACATTTGCTAGACTGAGGTCAGATCCCAGAGAGAAATGGAAAGTCCTTCTGCATTTTTATGGCAGAGCTCCAGGCAGCAGTAGCTGTTATCTTATTTGGATGCAGGGTTGTGGCTTTGCTGTTGTTTCAATAGTTCTTTCTATTCACTGTTTGTATTAATGCATGCAAGCTCTGACTTTTATACATGCTTATTATTCATGGCTCTCTCTGAATCTCTGAGACAGTATGATGTATTTTAAAAGATTTCTCAAAGTTAAAAAGCACTGTAACTTGTTATTTTCTGCTTTATTTTTTGGACTTCTGTTGTCTGAATGCATTGATATAGATACAGCATTAAAGCCTAGCTTTACAGAATGGTAAATATGTGTTTGTTTTGTGTATTTGTTTGCACGGTGTGGTTGGCAGCGGGAAAGGGTGGGGGGCTGGGGGTGGGGTCTAGAGCAGACACAGGCACCACATTGACAGTCAAATTTGATATGTCACGGGCAGATATGCATGAAATAACAAATGCATGTGATAGATTTGTTTTTGGATTCAGTAGAAAAAGTTCAGCATTCAAAGAAAAACCATTTTATGTTCTTGACACGGAAAGAAACCGGTTTTGTTATGAGATCGCTCAAGGTTTTTTTGCTTTTTACGACACACTTTCTATACTCATAATTACTCGTTAACACTAATGTCATGTGAAGTGGTAAAACACTGCCAACATCTTTCTTCATAGGAGCTGCATCCTGTCATGGTTTTCCAAAGGTTGGATTGTTTTCAAATGCAGCTTTCCAGGAAAATGGAATTACTTTACAAACCATTACAACACTCTCCATAAACTGCCCACAAAGCAGTTGTTGCTTTTGTGTTGCATTCAAAGGATGAATCATTACTGACATATGCGTTACTCTCAGGCTTTTGTAATATAGCCACAGGAGCCCAAATACTGAGAAAATACTTAGTATAATGAGAAAGGGACAGATCAGGACAGGTCGAATTTCTGAATGTGCTAATGCAATGCCTGTGTCTACTTTCATCAGTGTTCTTCCTTTACTACTGGTAAGTATGCGAGTACACAAGCACACATGTGCGCATGCATGCATGTGTGACAAACTCCTGCGTAATAAGAGCTATGAGTGCAGCTTTTTTGTGCCGATGAACTCCTGTTGAGGAAGCACAGAAGAGAAGAAATAGTGGTGGACGAGATGTTAGAGTTAGAGAGCAAGCAAAAAGAAAATGTGTGTTAAACAGATTTCACGATATGAGAGGCAGCCCAAAGGGACATTCACTGTCCGTTCACCCTCAGACCTTGTTCAAAACTTTCCACCTTTGGCTCAGGCGGTGTGCTGCCAGCCTCTGTGCCTGGGATCAAACTCGGTGCCCCCAGTGATCTGTCTACACCCTCCGAACCAGCTTCATCCTCATCTTCCTCCTGTTCCTCTTGCACTACTGCTTCACCTTCACCCTCAGCCTCTGCTCTACCTGGCCCAGACCCCGGGCTGCCTTCTGGAAGTGCTGGGTGAGTCCTGAGAGGGTCTTTGCGCTCTGGGTACAACCTTTGCTCTAAGGTCTTGAAGTCAGGCTCAAAGGGAAGGGGTCCTCCAGGCTGAGGAGCACCCAATGCCAGACCCAGACCAACAGCGGCGCCCATGCCCATCCCTGCACGATACACTTCCATGCCGTCGGGAAGCATGGACTTGATCTTGGGGAGCCATCTCTTGCGGACACGCCGTGCATTAGTGCACATGTCAGCAGCAATGACGTTCATTTCACTCTCTTTGAAGTTGGGGTTGAAATTTTGACAGTAGACTGTAAGAGAGAGAAAAAAGGCAAATAATTCAAATTGGTAGTAAACTGTGTAAATACTTTAGGTTTTTTAGGTAAAAAACCTACGTTTGACAGCATTGAGGACCCTGCTGTCTAGGGGCTTCCTACTGGGGTCACTTGTAGAAGAACGGATACCTGTCCCACAGCTATTGGCCAGAGTATTCCTGTAGGAATACAGAGTAAACACCAGGGGGCAGAGTCAGCAACAAGAACATACAGCAGAGCAACATGGGAACACACACACACAAAACTTAGCACACTGCACAACATGGCCACAGATGGAGTGTGAAAGTTAGTTTTGTGAAAGCAGCATCAGTGCTGGAGTCACACACAGACCTACAGTCTCAGAGATTTACAACATGCAAACAGTTTAACACAAGCTACTTGTAGTTTCTTCACACTCACCTATCGAAGAATGTGGCTAAGAGGCGGCGGAGTAAGACTTTGTGTTTGATACCAGCGCAGAGATGACAGTTCATGAGCTGGCCTCGTGTCATGAACACCTGGGTTCCTGTGTTGAAGGATTAGCAAAAAGAGATGGGTTTGCATCAGGAACATTTTTCCATTTTTTTGCCCCAGTTCAACTTTTAAGGTTCTTTTAATATCTGAAATCGTCAAAGTAGGTTACTAAAGTTCAAGAAGACCAAATTAGAATCAGAAATGTGGAAAAGGACAAAACATAATTAAAAAAGCATGCTATGAAAGTGGCATTCAACACTAGCGCTCATATTCAGTGTGCAGGACTGAATTACACATTTTCATTCTGCTTCATTCTGCTTTAAATGAAATCACATTATGAACTGATTAAATTTGACCATGTGATACCTTTCTGAACTCTTGTCCTTTTTTATGACTGAATACAACTTGCATATGTCATTGTGTGTTCCAGTGTAAATTATACTGGGAATCATTCAGCCTGGAAAGATTTGTTCTCAACAAATTCAACCTTTTGCCAAGCTTCAATACAGATGTTAAACCACCTCCATGCTAAGTGGCAACTTTTCTTATAGTTTATCTTCTGCCTGCCATCATCAGTATGTGGCAAAAAGTTTCGTTTTTTGTCTCAGGGAATAAAAAAAAACAAAACTTTCCTCCTCACACTCTCATAACTCTGTAAGGGCCATTTGGCAAACTCCTGGCAGGCAGTCATATGTTTTTTATCCAGACTAACTTCCGTCTAGTCACTCTTCCATAAAAACCTTATTGATGATAACTGCAGAGATAGTTGTCCTTCTGTCACGGCCTTAAATCTCCGAAACGAAACTCTGCAGCCTTATTTCATTCTTTCCAGCTGAGAGAAACACTGACGTGGATTAAACTCGCAATGGCGGCAAATCTGAATACCACATGTACGCTGACACTTCTTGCTTCATGACCTTCTCCTGGCCCGTGCAAACATGCATCAGATGGTGCCTTAGTGAATAGCCTTTCAATTAGGAATAAGAATTTGATTTAATAGTGCTGACGTCTAAACATAATTTAACCAAAATGTATTCTCAAATTACAGTGAGCAGAGATGACCAGAAGTTAACCTCAGGCAGCTGTCATTCACTTACACCTGGGTGAACTCTCCACTTAATGGGCTCTTTTCCTAGCCTTACAATGTCATCATTCAATTTAATTAAGACATTAAATATATCTTTGCAAGCATTGGTTCTGGATGCTCCAAATCAAATGTGAGTGCTTTCCAAAATTACTCTCGGAATTTGTTCATAGCAAAATGTGGCCTACTAAATGAAAATGAACGGATGTGTGTGTTGATATGCGCCTGCCTACCAGCTACCAATTCCAACTTCTCCCCAGGGTCCCCCTCAGTGTAGAGCTTAGGGTGGCAGCGGTAGCCTATCTGGCTTATGAGGCTTGCAGGCAGCGCCACCAGGTCTCTGCGGATCAGCACACAGTTGCGGTTTTCCAAGGCCAAGGGCACTGCTCCCATCTCTGCCTTGTCTTGGACTAATAAAAAGCAAGAAGGAGCAAAAGATTTCTGAATTAAACAAGCAGTTTTGTGAAGCAGAGCTAAACAGCTACATTTGCCTCGATCGGTTTGCGGAGGCTGAGGATCAAAACCAGCTTCCATACCAACCATCGGTTTTCCAATCAAAACAAAACCCCTTTTTACAATTTTGTCAGCAAAGCATTTTGGGGTAATCTGACACAAGAGTTTTTTGTGTTTCATAAATGTTTTAAAGCACTGCAGATGTATCTCTGATAAGTCGTAATGCTGCATCAGCAACTTGACTTTTGGAAGGGGGACATATCCATAGCAGGGTGTTGGGTTCTTCCTCCCAAAATGCTTTCCCCTAACCTCTAAGATGACACACACACACCCATGCACACACCGAAATGTGTGGATTAATCCTTGTGAATGTGTGCACTTGTGCCTAAACAAACACACACACCTACACACACAGGAAAGATGCTCATGGTTCTCAAATATCCAACAATGTCACCCTGCAGTTCTCTGACTGATTGCAGATAGAGTGGATTTCATAAATATCGGAAACTCTAGAGTTTTTACAAACCTGTGTGATGCCTTTGAGCTGCAGGATGCAAAGTGTGATGGAGAGTGCTTTGTGTAGGCACCACATCAGTTTGACAGCATTAATCAGTACCGGGGCTGTGTGTATCTTCCTATGTGAATGCAAACAAATTCATACAATACTCCACGCATACATGAGTTAGGGAATTTACACCATTGTAAAATTATGATAGAAACACAGTATGAAGCAGCTGCTGTAGCTGTGATAAGGAGTGTGCTGTTGGTCACGATGCACTCCAATCATAACTCCATAAGGCTATCTTTACGCTGAGAGATCCCACACACACTGGAGGCACAACATCCTGCTTTTCTGAGATGTGCAGGATATATGATTTATGAAAGATTGAATAATGTAACTGGGCTGAAATGAATGTGCATCTTTTTTTTCTTTTTTTTTGCACAACGCATAACACATCTGGAAAAAATCTACATTTATTTTCTGCAAGTCATGTCGGGTCTAACGTAAATTGGACTGTTATCAAATGAAATTCCTACTTTTGAGCCAAACACTTTTAGGAATGCACTTAGTCAGACTACAGCGTCAAAAATTTGTGATTGTGACAGTCAAGGAGGACTGAACTTGAAAACTGAATGATTTGAGTTAGTAAGTTTTTTATGATGTTAAAATAGAAATGGATTAAGATATCATTATACTCACTTCCATAGGGGTTAACTGAACGTCCATACACATGACTGTACGGCTCCTCAGTCATTCCATCATAGGGCTCCTCTTCAAATTCTTCATCCTCATTTTGGTAGGATGTGGGACTGTCGGTGGTGGGCAGGCTGGAGGCTCCAGGGCTGGACCTTTCGCCACTCGTGCCTCCTCCTGCTCCGCCTCCTGCCCCACCTCCACTGGTGACTTGAAGGTGGAACGGAGGCATACCGGGGATGGGGGTCCCTCCGGCTGTTGTGTAGAACAGCGAGCTGGCCCTCTCCAGCCGACTCCCTAACTCTGAAGATGAAATCTTGCTCTGTGTTGAAGGTACTGTAAGAGGCATTGGATCGCCCCCCTCTAGTTTTATCTTACGTTGTGTCATGAGTAGCGATGTAGACCAGCCTGGAGTTCCCAAAAAGGCGGCCACTGCCAGGCCGTTACCATTATTAGAAGGACTCTGAGGCTCCGATCCCGTTTCTTCTAAGGACCCTGCGGTTTGCGAGTCACAGTGAGGTGAGTTTGCTTTGAACATTAGGTCCATGCCTTTTTCAACTATATGCTGAATCTGGAGGTAGCCAGCTGTGTACATGACCACCAGCTGTTCACTAGCTGCCATTGTTAGCTTCCCTGTATAGCAGAAAGTGAGGATCTGCTCAAAGCAAGCAGGTGTGACTGAGGAAGGCAACTCAAACTGGGTCTTAGTGGAGCTGCTGAAGAGGTCACGAAAGTAGAGGCTGCTGGCAGCCAAAACGGCCCTGTGGGCTTTGAAAGCCTGACCTGGTTGAGAAAGAGAAGTGGAAAAATATCGATTAAAAAAGCCTCCCTCACCGAATCCAGTTCTGTAAGTCACAGGGCATCTTTAGATTTCCAGATAACTAACCTTTGACCAAAATGCATACATCACAGTAGTGTCCCAGCAGGCGCTGCTCGTTGAGGGAGCCCAGAACTGTGGCTCCAAAGTTTGGGATCTCCACATGGAGCAGCTGGGACATGTTAGCCACAGAGGGAGAAGACGGGCTTTCAGATATTCACTGCAGTCCTTGCCGCCGAGAGAGGCATCTGTGAGGTCGAAACAAACAGGAAAATAAAAAATAAAAATGTATGGAGGACGTGTTGGAGAACGGAGGGGGGAAACAAAAAAAAAAGGAGGAAATGCAAAACGTGCGAGAGATGAAAAAATATGCTGAGGAAAGGAAAGGTAGACAGGCGAGAAGCAGCAACCGGCGAAGAAGCAAAGAGTAAGAAAAGACGCGGAGCAGTTTGGATCAAGTGAGAAAATGAATACAGTTAAGGGAGAAGTGAGAGGAGTGTGAAAGAAAGACGGATATGTGACGATAGTGGGTGAGAGATTGAGGCAGGATAGAGGAAGGAGGAGTGAAGTCACTACACAGTAAAAGTAAAAAAAAAACAAAAACACTCCATGCCTACTGTATGCATGTGAAATGTTGTGAAATACCTTCAGGCTATGCTGTTTAACAAGACTTAGATTTCCAAGAACCTTGGACTCATTCCACGTTTTGCATTTAATGCGTACACAACACTTGTTCGCGGAAAAGACTGATGGCCTGTAACTCAGCCTTGACATTAACTTTTCTCAGCAACAAAACAAAGATTACACAGTTTTTGGTGTCAGAGTTCCAAGATTCTCCTCAGTTTTGCTGACCCTATACCTTTGTCAGCATTTGCCCTCTTTCTAAGTTCTTGTGGGGAAATATTCCATAGCGAAGCAGCGTTTCATATTAACTTTGATAGTTCCTTGAACTCCTTTTTAGTTCGTTCTCCAGGAAAACTGCACCTTCATTCCTTCCTTGAACCTTGTATCATTGTCTTTGTCTCCCGACCACCCCCCCCCCACACAC